>JASDQU010102195.1:553828-564052 GCA_032191745.1 Picea mariana | reverse complement strand
TTTGTAGAATTTATTTTATTTTATTTTTTTAATATTTTTAATTTATTTTTAATTAAGTTTATACAAATTTATATAGATTTTATGTATAAGCTTGTTTCAAGGAGGGGAAATTTTAAGGATTTATATGTATCTTCTTTTTAAAGAAAACATTATATGAAAAATTAAGGGATGTTTGATGACATTTGTAGGTGACATCCCTAATAAAGTTGTTAGTGTAAACTAGTGTGCTTAATCTATTGAGATTTAAACCAAATACTTATAGGCACAAAACTAGCCAAATGCCCAACAATATTAACAACAATCGATTGAACTAATCTCTTGAACTAATCTCTTACGATGGATCTATACATATAGGTGTAAACGTCTTAGTGAATCTTACTAATTCTTAAAATAAAATTACAAAATATATGACCATATTTTTAAAATATTTAATTTTTTAAAGATTTTATATAGTTTTTAGAATTTTTTGAGAAATTTTAAAGTAAAATAATTTTATATTGTAGAATTTTAAATACATTGTTTTTAAACAAAAATAGAAATTTAATATAACATATGTTATAGGAAAACAAATTAACTAATAACAAACTTTAACCCCTAAAATTGATCATATTTTAAAATTATTAAATTTAAATTATCAAAAAATTATATTAATACTTTGTATTTAAGTAATAACAACTTGAAAATAATATAGATAATCTGAAATAAAATTATATATATATATATATATATATATATATATTTTAAGCCAATTGAAGCTATTCTTAATCTTTCTTATGAAGCCAATTGAACCTATTTATGGATACTTTGAAGCCCTATTGAACCCATTTATGAGATTTTGTAATATTAAAATTGGACCAATTTTGAATTGTTATTTATTTTTCTATGTAGATAATGTTATCAATGCCTAATTACTTGCGTTTCACAAAAAAAATATCTAGGTGTTATGTGATGAGTCTTAGGTGTTATGTGATCAAGACTATGATCATGGATTATGATTGAATTATTTCCTTTATGTGGAAGGAAATACTATGTCCATGGGTTATGATTGAATTTTATTTTATTTTATGTTGAAAGGTTTGTTGAATGTTGGGTAGTGTGATAATTAGTATAGTGATTAGTTTATTTATGAATTTTTTTATTATAAGAAGTGATTTTCGATATAACAAATCAAATGACCATGGTATTGTAAGGAAATGTATATATAATCTAATATATATTAAAGTTGTTGTGGTATAGTAAATGTTTTTTTTCCTAGTTTATTAAATAACATAATATAATTTAAATTTAATAATATAATATAATTTAAATTTACAATGATAAAATAGTTAAGTTTCTCAATATTTATTTTACTATTTTCGTTACAAAGTTTTTTAATAAAGATGTAGAATAGTTAATTAAAATGTGACATTCATAACCTATTAAGAGATGGCATAGTAATTTGATTTCAAGATGTGTGACCATTCAATATGACTTAAAGACCATGATAAAAATGACTAATCAACAGATGTGTGACCATTCAATATGACTTAAAGACCATGACAAAAATGACTAATCAACAGATGTGTGACCATTCAATATGACTTAAAAACCATGACAACAATGACTAATCAACATATGTGTGACCATTCAATATGACTTAAAGACCATGACAATAATGACTAATCAACAACCTCTTTGCAGGGTTGTGCCAATTCATGATGGGTAAACATGTCACATTTTTGACAATTTGAATCTTGATAAGGAAATATTAATGCATCCCTACTGTCATCAACTTAAAGACCATGACAATAATGACTAATCAACAACCTCTTTGCAGGGTTGTGCCAATTCATGATGGGTAAACATGTCACATTTTTGACAATTTGAATCTTGATAAGGAAATATTAATGCATCCCTACTGTCATCAACTTAAAGACCATGACAATAATGACTAATCAACAACCTCTTTGCAGGGTTGTGCCAATTCATGATGGGTAAACATGTCACATTTTTGACAATTTGAATCTTGATAAGGAAATATTAATGCATCCCTACTGTCATCAACTTGATTCATCGTTTATAACATAAAATTGTTAATAAATCCAAACAACATTACCAAAATTATATTACTTCTTAATATAAATCTAATAATATTTATATGGAAAACAATCTTACTAAAATATTTTATTTATATATATATATAATTAAATACATAATTTAAATATAACAATTAATATTATTAGTTATTAATAACAATTATGTTAAAATTTTAGTGATCAACACATTCTTCATTTACCATCATTCTATATGGAAAATAATCAAATTTCTATAATATATTGTTTTTTTTAAATAACTTTATGTGCAATTCCTTATTAAGTGAAATGACTCCCTATTACAAATCAATGCAATATTCAGTTATGCTTTTTGAAGGCATACCTTTTGGATACTTTGTAGACTCCAAAAGAGTGTCACACTAAATCGTTTAGTTTTTGTTACTTTCCATGTAACTTATCATCTTATTCCAAAATATGATAATGACTGTGCAAACCATCCTTGTCAATCCTTAGAGTTCTTAATCTAGGATTCACTAGCAAGTGAGGTAAGGATATTATTTTCTTCTCCCATTGGTTACTTTACTAGGTTTTAAGATATTATTTTCTTCTTCCATTGGTTGGTTACTTTACTAGAATGCCAATGATATAATTTTCTTCTTCCATTGGTTGCTTTACTAGGATTTTAATTGGGTATGAATTGGTTACTTTACTAGGATTTTAATTGGGTATTTCATGTCTACAATGAAAACCATTGCTAACAACAACATATGTTTGTAAGATGCCATTATCAAAATTCCTTGCCCACTCAATTTCTTTGAAGTTGTATGGACATAAAAGATGGGTTGCATTGAAGGTCATTGAAACTGAGATTAGTTTGCTAGTAGAGAAAAAGAGTTTGGATTACATGTATGCAAGCCAATGAACATGAAAGGTGTGTTGCACTGGAGGTCACTGGAATTTAGATTGGTTAGGTGGTTTAGAAAAAGAGAGTTTAGAAATTGAGTTGGAAAGTTTGGAATGAACAATCGAAATTGAGATGGAATCATTTTTCTTTGGTTTGCTCACCATAATGTTTGTTGATTACATAGTGTATATCCGTTTTTCTTACTTCAACAACATTCTTTTGGTCCAACACCACGTAGAAAGGAGGGGTAATCTCTCTATAGTAGACCACTTAAATAATCTCCCATAGGAAAAGAAAAAGCTAAAAAAAAAATATTATTCCATTTTGCATATAATGAATCATCCACTTATGGCACGTAGACTTCACGATGTGCGTGTTATGCATGTCATTGTCGTTATGGTGATTGACATGGAATTTCCCACCCAAACAACTTGATTCAACTAAATGAAACCCATAAAATTACTTAGAAGGTATTAGATGACTTCATGTGTGGTGTAGCACACTCCACCCCAACATGGTTATTGTTGTTGAAAAGGGGGAGTCCTAACCTTGGAAAATCATTCGTACTTTTGTTAGGGTGGAGGTCATGAGGGAATATGAGAATGACAAGGGACTTCAATTTGGTGGAAGAGGATGTATCTTCTTAGATAGTGGAAAGATTGGAACTATATGTGGGCAATCCTAGTGTGGGACATATGTTGATTCTTTTCATTCACTTCATGGAAGTGTTTTTTCTTTTTTAGTAATCATGGGAATCAATATTTGGTAGGTTTGATTTGGACTAGGCTTGAGATCAAGTTTATTGGCTGTCACTATAACCCAAGTGTATATCCAATAATCCACAAGCCAAATATACCAATAACTTGTGACTTAACAAGAGTCAAACCATTCCAAAATCCACCGAAGTAAATCTCTATCTTAAAAATCATCTACACTTTTAACCTTAGCACTTTCAAAAAGATGATGGTGATAGTGGAAGTAGGGGCTATGGTGACTTAGTGGTGGAGGTAATGGATGTGGGGTTGGTGGTAAGGATATGGGCAACGCACTAGCAAGTATAAAGTGGGGTTGATTATAAAAAGGCTTTCTATAGTCAACGCGGTTTCAGAAAGCAATATGGTGTTGAAAGTGGTAAGACACATTCAAAATTTTCAACCACTATTTACAACAGCATCATGTTAACATCACATGAATGTTAAATTAAAATAAAATTGTCAACAAAGTAATGTTTTGATGGTAAAGTAAAGATGATGATGGTTTTCAATTAAAATGTAAAATTTTGACACGTATGCTTTGCTTTTTATAATCTTATGCTTTGCTTTTTATAAATTATTAGTTTATTTGTGTAAAGGAGCTGCTTTGTGTAATAATAATCATAAAAAATAATTTAATTAAAATGTTTAAAAATATCTAATTAAATATATGCGTAATAATTATTTAATAAATTAAAAGCCATACTAAGCCTTATACCATTATGATATTTAATTTAATTGCTTTATATCACATCAATTTCGATTAAAAGATAAATATTTGGATGATAAAGTTATATGTAATGTTTAATATAATTTAACAATAAAATTATTCAATAAGTTCAAAGTTTTATGATAATTAAATTATTCAATAAGTTCAAAGTTTTATGATATTTAATTTAATTGTTGTATATCACATCAATTTCCACTAAGACATAAATATCTAGATCATAAAACTTTATGTAATGTTAGATATAAAATTATTTAATAATATTGTATTCAATAAGTTGAAAGTTCAAGAGATAAATATTTAAATAAAATTATATAATTTACGTTTCAAAACTTCGTACAGAATTTTTATCCAGAAATGACTTTTCAGCAATTTGATTTATCTAAAAAACTTTTTAACGTGTGATTTATTTATTGTTGAAAATTGAATATATTTAATATTTAACAAATTAAATATATATTTTAAATATTATTATCATTAAATAAAAGAAAATAAAAAAGTTATTTAATTTTTTAAAATATATGACCATAAAAAAAGTATTTAATTATATATAAATTAAATTTCACTTATTATAACTTTAAAATTTTAAATAAAATATGCTACACATGAAAACCTTTCACATAAAGCTCAAATCAATCAATTATTTAAACTAACCTATTAAAATCATTATACATCTTATTACATTATCAAACATCAACTTTTCTTAACATAAAAACAAAATAAAATAGGATTGCTAATAAAAAATTCAATAATTTCATATACATCATAAAATTTGAGTTTTATGTGAAATATATATTTTTTTAATAAAAAATGAGTTACAAATTTTAATTAAAATTTTTAATTAAAATATTTAATTTCAAAAACTCAATTTATATTTAAAAAATTTATTTACACTATGATTAATTGTAAAAACATACACACTCAATATGATATGAAACATTATTATTATTTATATGAAATAAAATTCTAATATAATAATAAAATATTATAAAATTAATAATTTTATGTGAAATTAAATTTTAATATAATAATGAAGTATAACAAAATTAGTGGTTATTATTTTATTACTTTTTAAAATTTTATTAAAAACATTAACTTAATATACATAAAATTAAAATCCATGAATTATATTTTCATGAATTATATTTTTAAGGTCTCAATAATCATACAACTAACACCAAACACTTAGTTCTAGAAAATTTATTTACACTATGATTAATTGTAAAAACATACACACTCAATATGATATGAAACATTATTATTATTTATATAAAATAAAATTTTAATATAATAATAAAATATTATAAAATTAATAATTTTATGTGAAATTAAATTTTAATATAATAATAAAGTATAACAAAATTAGTAGTTATTATTTTACTACTTTTTAAAATTTTATTAAAAACATTAACTTAATACACATAAAATTAAAATCCATGAATTATATTTTTAAGGTCTAAATAATCATACAACTAACACCAAACACTTAGTTATAGAGTATTTAATATTGTGTATACTCGAATATATATACAGTTATAGATAACTTTAAATCCAATAGTATACTTCCATTATACAAAACATTACATTAAATCTCTAGAACCAAGTGCTTATTGCTCACCATATTCATAGTAATAAATCTTTGCTTGCAACTTGAACTATTCTAACTTGAAAATTTAGAAATATGATATATCATACACTAATGGTATTTGGAAATATTCATGACTTAAAAAACTAAAAATAGTTGTAAACTAAGGATCAAATGGCACTAGAAAATCTTCTTAACTTAAAAAACTAAAGGTATTTTGTTTGTAATGACATAATACCTAAATATGTCTAGGCTATGTTCTTAACATTTTTGTATTTATATGTATGTGTTAATATATTAATGTAACATTATAAAGTATATTGTCATTTAACCAAATAAAGTGAAAAATGGATGTAAGGATTGATAACTTATAGGGGTTCTAACATGATGTGAGCTTTTGTGATTTTCTCTTCTTTCCTTGTATTAACTAATGTATTTTACCTTGACCATTAACTTAGTTGGCCTTGGTAGGGTGTGACATGCGTAAAGGACAATGGGGGCTTATTAATGCTTTTGTTATTTTAGATAATGCCAAGAGATTTAGTAGCTATAACAATGACATTGTCATTTATGGTAATTTGTGTTGAAGGTTTATCATGAAGTAACTTTGACTTTGACGTAAAATTATTATTGATATTCTGATTAATGAATATGATTCTATGTGTTTACGGAGGAAACCTTGTTAGGTTACTTTGTAGGGTGTGTACTTCCTGAAACTTATTTGTAATTGGGTTAGGGAGGTTTGGGACCAACATGGATGATAATCTTTGCAAACTTGTAATTTAATTAAGGTTTTTTTTTTCATTTTTAAAAGGTTCATTTCTTACATATGATTAGGTGAGGGTAATGGATTTGTAAGAATATTATGGTATTATTTTTTCCTAGATCAAAGGGTTTTTTTTGTTGGCAAAGTAACCAAGTTGTCCAAGTTGTCCTTCTTGTTATGGGTGAAATTTTTAGTCTTCCCAATGTAGTTGTGATCACTTTTGGAAATGATTTTGATATCGATAGGTGGATTTATATGCCACGAGTTAAAACAATTCTTTAACCATATGAATTAGTGTTGGGTTTATCTCTAAGTTAACATGTCCAAACACCTGAAGTAGTATGTGTTTATTAGGGTAGGTGATAGGGTGCATCATCAATATATGTGATAGATAAACCTCCCAAATTCATTATTTCAATGCCAAATCCCAAATCATTCTATATGAAACTACCACTTAATGAAATACATTGACACACAACAGGTCTCGCCCACATAGACCCCATAAGATTCAATTGGTACCCATTCCAATACTATAGAAGGTGGTTGGACTTAAGCGGTGCATAAGAACAAAGGCAGTGGACCTCATAAGGTTCAAGATCTAAAGGCTAATACACATGAACCTTACAATTCATCCTTCTAGGTATTAGGTTCATATGGCGGGTAAGCCTACTCCTCCTTTGAGCACTTGTCCATCCCAATAGGGAGTGAATCACATGGCTCATTCTCATTTATTAGTCTTACGCTCACACGAGAATGAATCAACTAACAACTTGTTCAAAAAGCATTAGCCTATCTTTTTGCATGCTTGGTTCTAGCCAATGAATCCTCTTACCAGTCCAAACCCCTTTGATGCAATCCTTGGCCTACGATAAAATCATAAGCAGATGTAGGAAATTGTGAGTTCTTAGTGAAAGTTTTCTTTTGGAATTTCTAGGGGATAAGTCACATTGGTAGAAAATGCACAATTTGCCAATTTTTTCCTCAATTATCTGAGGTGGATATTTATGTTTGTGGGAATTTAAAAGTTTAGAATTATTCTTTGAACAACCTTATATGTTATCTAGCTAGGCCATCTCGGTGGATTAGCTCAAGTGGTTGAGTGTTGTGAATTACAAACAGGAGGTCATGGTGTCAATTCCCTGAGCATGTATGTTTAAAAAGATATCGTTGGTCCTCACTCGATGCCCCCGCCAATTTAGGTTGCCAAAAATGCAACCAACTGGTTTACCTCCCATACCATCCTTGAAATAAGGGGAAGTATTTGGAGGGTCTCCAGGGATGTATATTCTATCAGAAAAAAATGTTACCTAGCTAGGTTCGAAATTTGCTTTTTTAGATCATTAAGAATAGAGGGATAGATTGCTAGCTTGATTTATTCTCATATTGCTAGTGTAGTCATTAACTTTACATGAACCCTACTTAGAGAGTTTTTTGGGTTCTCTTAAACCTTGAAGAAAAAATTCTATGTCTCACTAGCATTTATGCCTCCAATGATTTGGGGGATCCAATATCTTGTTGGTGTTGGATTGTTGATGAGCTTCTATATTTCCCTTGGATGGTTTGTGGAGATTTTAACATGGTTCAAAATAAAGAGGATAAATAAAGGGAATTATCTATTAGAATCTTTTGTGATGAGAAGGTTTCCTTGATAGATTTCAAATATTATTTTGGGTTTTATGTTCCAAACATGTATTCACACCATGAATTGGAAGAGTTGTGGTTCAGTTGGAATAAATTATACAAGGGCTAGGAAATAGTTTTTAAAAGGCTTGATAGAGCCATCTTGTTTGAGAAACATTCCTTCTATTTTTATGCTTGTGAGTTTTGATGACACAACCACACTCTCTCACTAAAAAATGATTTGGTTTTTTATCTCATGGGGGGTGAAGAAGATGTGTATAAATAATTATATTATGGATGTATCCTACTTGTAGAGCCCTAATTTGATTGCATCTATCAAGACTTTGTGGAACCTACTACTAAAACCTTATGGATATGATGGGTGGATCATGTGGTGGGATAAAGTTTCCATCTCTTGCAGTATGGAATTTATGAGGGGATATGTTCATTAGTTTAAAACCATAAACTAGTGTGACTCAAACGAGGTTGTTGGAGAAGATTTTTGAGAAGTTTCCAAGGTGTTGTAATTTATCGCTTTTGATGAGGAAACAAAAATGTACATTTCTAAGTTGTGACATAATTTGATAGTTAATGAGATCTTTCAAGCCCCAAGGGCTTAGAATCTAGCCTAATTGCATTACACCATGATTGAT
This sequence comes from Picea mariana, assembly GCA_032191745.1. Lineage (NCBI taxonomy): Eukaryota > Viridiplantae > Streptophyta > Pinopsida > Pinales > Pinaceae > Picea > Picea mariana. The sequence goes on along the minus strand of JASDQU010102195.1, from coordinate 555,012 downwards.
GATAGACCCATGAAGGTATTTTTCAAATCCCTAGAAATCAAGGAGACATGGGAAAATTTTTCTTCTCTAAACATTATGAATGGTTGCATCATTGACCATGATATGATTGAGCATTAGTTTGTCTCCCATTGCATGCTGGTTTTCCAAGATCACTAAACTACGGTGAGAATAAGGATGTCTATGCAATGTACATTGATATGGTGTTGGTTGTTGTAAAGAAAGAACCAAAAAGGGCATGTGATAAATCCTTATCCATGGATGAGATTTCGGTTTCCCATAGGAAATTGTATAGAACAAGGAACTAGTGCTTGATGGATTACCATTTGAGTTATATAAGCTCATGTTAGATTTTGTTGGGCTGGACATGTGATTTTATAAAGAAGTTCTAAAGAATAAAAAACTTATCACTTATATTAACCAAGGGTTTATCAAGTTCATTTCCAAAGGAGGTGATCCTAAGTTGATAACTAACTAGAGGCCAATAATTCTACTCAACACTTTGTATGTATTGTACCTAAGGCATTCCCCTTCTTATGGATAATATGTTTCCTAAGATAGTGAGGTAAGAGCATAATGGACTTATAATATGGAATTATATATTGGGCAATGTCATTGTGGTTTAGGAAGGGATGGAGTTGGCTAGGGACTTGGGACTAGGTGACATCTTCATCAAAATTGACTTTGAAAGGCCTAGATATGGTGGAATGGGAATTCATGATGGCGATGCAAAGAGCCTTGTGTTTTAGCTCCTTCTTTAATTTAATTTCATAGAGACATTATTTATGGATTCTTTTACTCACCTCTCTAATAACATATGCAAATATGAAGAGGCAATCTTGTTTTAATTCATTAGGTGAGGTTTTACAATTGCAAAGACTCTATAATATTTTTATTGTGGAATCCTTATGCTAATTGTTATGTCAAAAGGTGGGGGTGGTCCTTTTTAAATACATTCATCTGCCGGAATCAACTACTAGCTAGGTATTAAAAGACCACTTTTTAGATGACTCATCTTGCAAGATACCAGATATATAAAATATGCAGAACATAAACGAAATGCTAGAAATAACAGAATAACAGTATAATATCCAGCATAATCTTCACAATACACAGAAATGATATACGAAATAGCAACAGAAATAGCACTTGAACAGAAATAGCACTTGATTCAGATAACAATGTTC
>JASDQU010102195.1:510529-553728 GCA_032191745.1 Picea mariana | reverse complement strand
CTATTTATACTAAAAAGAAGCATCTAGAGGAAGATCCTTCTAGAAGCGGAAGCTTCTATTAGGTCTTCTTACATCCGCCTTATTCTATTTTATTGAAAGGTCTTATTAATATTGACCTTTATTACATCCGAATACATTGATCTACCTATGTGCGGGTTAGGACCTTAACACATTTCTTACCATCACACAAGGGGCGCCTTGCTAAGAGAATACTGTGGATTGCCTTGACATATTTTGTCTCTCTTTAGTCTCAAATATACAATGTCACAAAAAATTATCCTATAGACAAAGTCCTCATCTGATCATTTCTTTATTAGTTGGCCTCCCAAAATTGGACATGGGTACAAATAAGGTAAGTGTTTAAATTTGTTGGCATTTTTCTTTCTTTCTAAGACTCACCCAATGACTTATGGGAGGTATTGATGCAAATAATGGATTATAATATTGAGAAATGGGTGATGAGATATTTTGTGATTGCAACCAAATTTCATATTTGTACTAAAATTTTGACAACAACACATGCTTACTATTCCTCTTGTTGGATTCCTTCTAAGGTGTTCTATCAAGATATTGAAAATTCCATTAGAAAATTTGTATGAGCTAATAATGATAATGGTATTGTGTTACATAGGGTCAACTATCACCTCTGTTGTATCCCTCATTTATATGTATGCAACTTTATTGTGATATCAAACATCATCGTTTCTTAATATTTAAATTATTGTTAATTTGACATAATTTCATATAAATTATGATAATGATGACGACGACATTACCATCCATTCAAACCAATAGAGGTCTATTGGACCTTAACAAGGAAACAATATTATTTTTTTTTTTTATTATGTTGCATCTAAGATCAAATATCTTGGATATAAGATTACCAAGTTCAAATTAGTTTTCATAGGTTAACACATTATAAATAATGGCCATTTCATTAAGTTTGGATGTATTTTAGTCTAACCCCTTTGGAGATAGGCCAAAATTGGTGTTTCGAAAGTGAAAAATTGGGTTCAAAAAGTGAAAATTTTGGATTCCTAACATGCATAATTGGATTCTAAGTGAAAAATAGGATTCCAAAAATGAAAAATCAGACTTTAAAAATGTGAAATCAGATTTCAAAATTACAAAATCAAATTTTGAAAATGTTAAATTGGATCCTTGATAATAGCTCAAACAAAATTGTACTTGCTATACTATGAATCAATTTTCATAGATGTATACTCTGATAACAAAGAACAATTGATTTACCACACACAAAAAAATAACAAATGCATAATATGCATAAGAAGTGCCTCACTACAAAAAACATCAAATGGATTTTGATAACAACAAAAAATATTATAATAATATAAAAGTATTTTAATAATGATAGAAATTAGCAATCACATTGAATTACTTTATTTCAAAGATTTTATAATAGTTTGAACATCGTCTACACCGTGTAGCAACATCAAGGATGGTGACAATTGATCTATTAATTGTTGGATAATTGGTTGTCATTGATGTTGTTGGATAGTTGGTTGTCATTGATGTCAACATAAGTGGTTGTCATTGATGTCAACAGATATGATGGGTGTATTTGGAGAAGTCTCCAAAGTGGTCCCCTTATGGCGTAACTCTAAGCATGGACCTCATGGGAAGACACTTTGAAGAAGTCTACAAGAAGCCCTTGAGGTGTGGTCATGAAGCCCATAGTTGTTTGAGGAAGAAGGACATGAAGGACAATGTAAATAAATGTAACACCCTAATATATGGATAGTCCTCATCATGTCATTTCCAAAGGTAGGTGGTACATCTCGCGGTTCCTCATGGTTGAGGAAATATTCCCTCTTGAAGATGGATTCCCCAAAGTATGGTTAAGAAGTCCTAAACAATTGTAACAAGAAGTGACAAGTTGGCCCCAAATTAATTAAAAGAAGAAAAGTTGTTGCAAATAATAAGTTCCAGGTCAACCCCATGGCAATAAATATTAAGAATGTTGTTGGTAAATTCGGTCTTAGTGTAATAATCATTAAAAATTAAATTGAATTTTATTTGGGTCAAGTCAGCCCTAAAAAGAGGGTGCCATATCTAGTATAAATAAGGCACCTAGGAGTTCATTTGTTAGATTAACTCAAGTGATTTTTATTTGAGGTAACCAAGGAGAGTTGAGGCAAATTTTAGAGGGAATATGAAGTGAATAAGGGACAAATTCCAAGGGAGGATGAAGTCTTGTGATCATGTGTTCTAAGGTATATTATTTAAAGGTCATCTTACCATTTTCGCTAAAACATTTTTTCTAGAATGATTTAGATATAGAAAATTATAGGTTGTTGAGAAGACATATCAAGGTACATGTGGTAAAATTTTCCTCTTCTAAGTCGTTTTATTTTTGTAGATACACTCTGTGGAAGATATGGTTTTTGACTAGTTCTGAAACTAGTCTCAAACATGTGTTCCGGGTAAGATAGTCATAACTTCTTCATAGAGGATCTACATTCTATGAGAACAACTTCAGTGGAAATATAACAATTTGTAGTATCTTGTGTGCATGTTTTAGAATAAGATATCAAATTTTGAGCACCTAGAATGATGTACAGGTTCTCTCTCCAAAATAGGATAAAATTTAGGAAGTTTTTCCATTTTCTCTATAAATTATGTCTCGAGACGTTTTAGACCCTGAAATTTTGAGCAGATGAAAGAAATATCTCAGAGTATCTCTGCTTTAAATTTCAAACCTTTTTTCATTACAAGTAGATAGTTATTCTTGTTGAAAGTTAGGGTTTGTGACTAATCCAAAACTAGTCCCTTGAGACTGAGGTAAAGTTTGATGAAGATGTTATTCTCTTATTGCTGAAGTTGAGGAAAAACTACAAGTCTGTAATTTTGTGTATTAGGTCTGATACAGGATAATAGGTATGCTTTACATGTGTTATTTAGGGTTATGTTTATGGTACTTGTTTGAGGCATGTCTTGATAATAATGGTACATGATATGGTACACCTTTGTGATGATATGATACATTGTTAGAAGTATATCTTGGATATCTTGGTGTATGGTTTGGTATATTTCATGGTGATGTTATCACATGCTTGAGGCACATCTTATGGTACTTAGTTGAGGCACAACATTGATAATATCTTAAGGGACATGGTGTATGGCCTGATTGAGACATATCATGAGTGATATGGTATATTCTTGATGCATATCTTGGTGATGTTATGGTACATGCTTGGCGATGAGAGTACATGTTGAGACACATATTGGTGATGTTATGGTTCATGATTTGATACTTATTTTGGCACATGTTATGGTATAGGTTCTATTACTTGTTCTATGTGCATGGTATGGTGATGGTTTTTGTATCCATGTGAGTGGATCTGGTTATGGTTGGTTGATGATGGTATATCAGCGATAGTGACAGTGACAATGATGATGATAGGGATAGTGACAGGTTGTATGATTGGTTAATAATCAAGAACATGTTGATGTGACATAGTGATAGTGATTGGTTGATGTGACAATGATAGTCATAGGTTGATGTGACAGTGACAGTGACAGGTTGGTTGATGATAGTGTTAGTTACAGGTTGATCAATGGTAGTGATAGTTTGAGTATACACTTATATTTTAGGGCTACAGGATGAGGAAAGGAAAGAGGGTTAAAGCCTCCTTCTAGTTAGTGTCATAAAACATAGGGAGTCATAGCTTCCTTCAGGTTGGATCCTGTAATTCAGGGGGTCGTAGCCTCCTTCTAGTTAGAGCCAAAGAACACACGGAGTTGGATCTTCCTTTAGGTTGGATCCTGTAAATTAGGGGGTCGTAGCCTCCTTCCAGTTGTTGCTAGATAATTCAAGGATTTGTAGATTCCTTCAGGCTGGAGCCTATAAATAGGGGGTTGGAGCCTCCTTCTAGTTGGTACTAGAGAATTGGGAAGTTGGTGCTTCCTATTAATGCATTCTTGATATATATAAGAAATCACTTCATGGTTTTTTCCCATTTGGGTTTACATGTAAACTCTGGTGTACTGTGTATATGTGGTTGTTAATTATGCACTGATGAATGATACTACTTATGATGCAATGATATACTGAATGCATAAGTGATAAACTATTGAATATTGTTGATAAAGTTGAAAATTATATATATTGTGATTGAAAGTGGTAAAAAGTTCTCATACTAATTCACCCCCTCTCATTATTCCAACAATTTGTACCATAACAGGTCCTTCAAGAAAACAATTTAACCATTGGAAGGAATATCATGGAGTACACTAAGATTATAGTACCATAGTTTTATGGTGAGAATAGTCTGAGCTATGAGATGTGGACAAACAAGATGAAAACATTTCTAAAAGCACAAGGGTATGATGTTTGGTACTAAGTTGTTACGAGATACACCGGTTCAAAGAAATTGAAGAATGCAGCCAAGAAGGAACCGAAGAGAAACAACCAAATGGCAATGGATTTCATCTTGGAAGGATTATGCGATTCAATTAAAGACAAAGTGGGACAATGCTCATCAACCAAAGAACTTTGTGATAAGATACATAATCCATAATTTAAGGAATCCCATTCTATCATAGAACCAGAGAATACCAATTAGAATAAAGAAGATGTTGAAGCAAAATGAGAAGAAATATGTTGTTCATGTCAGACATATTAAGAAGAAGAAGATTGGGAAGAAGGCATAGTAAATCTTGAAACATAATTAATCAGTGATTTAGAAAATATGATGAATGAAATAAAGAAGAACTTGCCACTCAAGGAAGAATTGATCAAGCTAAAGAAGGGATATGAAAATCCCAACTCTGAAGAAGTCAACCAGATGATTAGAAACCTAAAATTCCAATTAGAAGAAGTCGTAAGGTTTGAAGAAACATGCAAAATTCAGTTGGAAGAAAAGAAGTTACTGGAAGCCGAAATAGTAGCACAAAGAAAGGAAGTAGAGAAGAAAGAAAATATTTTGACTATCCATCTCAAGGAAAGATTTGAGGACCTAAATAATCTTGAAGTAGAATTCATCCAACAAGAAAGAAAAATTGAAGAAGAAATGGTATCCTTGAAGACCCAACTTGAAGAAGCAATGCAAATCCATATGATAAAGAAAGAAAAGGAGTGTGAGAATCTTGAAGAATAAGTTATCACATTAAGAGTTAAAATTGTCAAGCTCATCAAAAACACTGAAGAGAGATAAAGCTCCACATCATCAGTAAAGAAAGCTGAAGGGAAGTTTTACATATTACTAGAAAGGAAGAATGAAGGGAATGCTAAGAATTATGTAGAAGCCATAAAAAAACCTATTAATAAGGAAGAATGTGAGCCCTCAAAAAAGAACATTCCAGAAATGAAGAAGACTCAAGAAGAATATTATAGAAGAGACGTATATCAAATAAGACCCTCCACTTGTAGGTATCAAAGAAGCTTCAACCATTGTGAAGGAAACAACAAAAGAGAAGATAATGATCATCCAAGGCATGAGTTCAGAAGGACTACACCACAAAGAATGTAATTCATTACCAAGTATCAAAATTTCTTTTATGGTGATTGTTTTACTTGCAACAACTTTGGACATAAAGTTATAGATTGCAGAGCTTATTGAAGAAATGGTCAAGCAAGAAATGTTTATGTGGGCCCACACAATATTGAATGTTACCAATTCCACAACCATGGACATGTAGCTTGTGATTGTAGAAGCATGATGGATACTTCTATGAAAGAGAACACTTATTTCATATGAAATAAAGTTTGGAAAATAAAGAAAGAGAAGGTAAATGAAGAACACCCATAATTCATACTCTCAGGATATGCAGTAGTATAAGATCAGGATAAATATATAAGAAAAAAGGAAGATGTCAGATATAGGAAGGTTTGGAGAAGAAATGAAAAACAAGAAGAATGGGTGAATGAAAACCAGGTCCCAGAGATCATACTCACAATATTTGCAGCAGTGTACAATCATGATAAATCCACAAGAAAAGAGGAAGATGTCAAAATCTATAAAGAGGATGAATATGAAAAGGATGTCAAAACTCAGGAAGAGGGTAAAAAGAAATATTCCAGAATGAAAGTCATAACTCAAGAAGATGATGAATCCACAAATGAAGAGGAATATTACTCCACATCAGAGTGGGTATTTTTCTGAGCCATCTGACTTGGAGACTCCTAGTAAATATGAATATTGAAGAGGAGGAAAATAAGCAACATCTCTACATATTGGAGAACTATATTTCAAGCAGTCTGAAGTGTTTGCAGATTTTGGGAAGGCAGTTTCAGAGTGGTTTGAAGACTGAAGTGCATAATGTCTTGTGATAGTTTGATTGTTTGAGGAGAAACCTTTAGAACACATACCCATGGAGGTATCAACTAACAGTTAGGAAGTATATCATTGGCATACTTCTCAGGTGGATTTTCATGATTGTATAGAGGATTCCACGTATGTATTCAGACATGGATATATTCAATACAGATTGTCGGAGACATTTAGAGTCTAATTTGTAGACAGATTGAGAAACAAGGAATATGTTGTGATTAGTTGTAGTAGATGGGTGAACATTGTGTGTAGGTGAGCAGTAGAGTCATGGAAAGTTGTTATAACACATTGACAGGGACAATTTCATGAGATATTTAATAGGTCTAGTAGAGAGTACATAAGACACGACTCATAGAAGATGCATAAAAGTGGATGAAATCATATTGACATATGGAATTAGTTATTCACACGAAGGAAAGAAATGAAAGGCACATCAGAACAGGGGAACATAAACCATCAAAATAATTTATATCGTTAGAAGGAATTTGTTGAATGGCATGGTCATTGATATCTAAGTTGTGAAATTGACAAGCCATGAAGAATTGAAGACAAGTAATTTTTGAATGTTTTTTTTATATATGTTAGTGTATTACAAGAGGAAGCACCAATGGACAAGAAACACCGAAAGAGAGGAAAGAAAGAAAGTATAGAAATACCCACATTGATCTACATGACATCTTGCAAAGAAGTCAAGGGGAGAGAAATTGTCAGAGAGAGAGACTTGATTAGTAGCATGAAGATAGGGGGAGACATATCGATAGGGGGAGTTACCCTTTTGCCTATGATGTCAAAGGATAAGAAAGAGAAATATCAAAAGATAAAGATCAGAAGCATGAAGACAGGGGGAGCATACCTAAAGGGTCAAGATACCCCTTGTCATTGATGTCAAAGGGGGAGAGAAACATGAGGAGAGAAATATCAGGAGAATTGGTCATAGGTGGAGTATGAGTGTTTCCATCAATGCCAAAGGGGGATATTGTTGGATATTTAGTTGTCGTTGATGTTGTTGGATAGTTGGTTGTCATTGATGTCAAAATAATTGGTTTTCATTGATGTCAACAGACGTGATGGGTGTACTTGGAGAAGTCTCCAAAGTGGTCTCCTTATGGCACATATCTAAGTATGGCCCTCATGGGAAAATTCTTTTAAGAAGCCTACAATAATCCCTAGAGGTGTGGTCATGAATCCCAAATTTGTTTGAGGAATAAGGACATGAAGGAAATTGTAAATACATGTAACATCCTCATATATGGATATTCCTCATCGTTCCATTTCCAATGATAGGTGGTACGTCACGTGGTTCCTCACAGTTGAGGAGATATTCCCTCTTGAAGATGGAAGCCCCGAAGTATGGTTAAGAAGCGCTAAACAATTGTAAGAAGAAGTCACAAGTCAGCCCCAGATTAATTAAAAGAATAAAATTTGTTGCAAATAATAAGTTACAAGTCAACCCCATTTCAATAAATATTAAAATAAATATTAAGGATGTTGTTGGTAAAGTCGACCTCACTGGAATAATCATTAAAAATTAAATTGAATTTTATTTGGGTCATGTCGGCCCTAAAAAGAGGGTGCCATATCTAGCATAAATAAGGCATCTGGGAGTTCATTTGTTACATTAACTCAAGTGATTTTTATCTGAGGTAACCAAGGATATTTGAGGTGAATTTTAGAGGGAATATGAAGTGAATAAGGGAGAAATTCCAAGGGAGGATGAAGTCTTGCGATGATGTGTTCTAAGGTATGTTATTTAAAGGTCATCTTACCATTTTCACTATAACTTTGTTTCTAGAATTATTCATATATCGAAAATTGGAGGATGTTGAGAAGACATATCAAGGTACTATTGGTAGTTTATCTTCTTGGTCAATTTATTTTTGGAGATACACTCTGTGGAAGATAGGGTGTTTGACTAGTCCTTAAACTAGTCGCAAACATGTGTTCCGAGTAAACTTCATAGAGGATCCAAATTCCGTGAGACCAATTTCAGTGGAAAGATAAAACTCTGTAGTATCTTATGTTTTATTTGTAGAATCCTATATCAAATATTGAGCACCTGCCATAATGTACAAGTTTGATCTCCAGAATAGGATAAAATTTAGAAAGGTTTTCCATTTTCACTATAACTTCTATTCTGAGAAGTTTCAGACTCTAAAATTTTGAGGAGAGGGAAGAAATATATTAGAGTATATGTGTTTAAAATATCATACCTTTTTTCATTATAGGTAAAGAGTTATGCTTGTTTAAAGTTAGTGTTTGTGACTAATCCAGAACTAGTTTCACAAGACCGAAGTAAAGTTTGATGAAGATGCTATTCTCTTGTTGTTGAAGTTGAGGAAGAGCTATAGGTATATAATTTTGTGTATCGGGTCTAATATAAGATCAAAGGTATTCTTTACATGTGTTATTGAGGGTTACTTTTATGGCACATGTTTGAGGCATGTCTTGATGATGATGGTACATGATATGGTACACCTTTTTGATGGTACAATACATTGCTAGAAGTATATCTTGGCTATATTGGTATTTGGTTTGGTATATGTCATGGTGATGCTATCACATGCTTGAGGTGCATCTTATGGTACTTATTTGTGGCACACCATTGATAATATCGTATGGTACATGGTCTATGGCATGATTGAGACATATCATGAGTGATATGGTATATGCTTGATGCATATATTGGTGATGTTATGGTACATGCTTGGCGATGATAGTACATGTTGGGACACATCTTGGTGATGTTATGGTTCATAGTTTGGTACTTATTTTTGTACATGGTTGAGGTACATGTTATGGTACAAGTTCTAGTACATGGTATGGTGATGGTTTTTGTATCCATGTGAGTGGATTTGTTTATAGTTGGTTGATGATGGTATATTAGTGACAATGAGAATGGTAATGATGCTGAAAGGGAAAATAACAAGGTTGGATGATTGGTTGATCATCAGGAAAAGGTTTATGTGAGAGAGTGATAGTGATTGGTTGATGTGAGAGTGGTAGTCATAGGTTGATCTGATAGTGACAGTGATAGGTTCGTTGATGACTGTGGCAGTTGCAGGTTGATCAGTGGTAGTGATAGTTTGAGTCTACACTTATATTTCAGGGCGACATGATGAGGCAAGGAAAGGGGGTTGTAGTCTCCTTACGGTTGGTGCCAGAGAACTTAGGGAGTCATAGATTCCTTCAGGTTAGAGCTTGTAAATCAAGGGTTCATAGCCTCCTTCCGGTTGGATCCAGAGAACACATGGAGTTGGATATTTCTTCAGGTTGGAGAATGTAAATCAGGGGGTTGTAGCCTCATTCTAGTTGTAGCTGGAGAATTCAGAGAGTTGTATCTTCCTTTAGGTTGGATAATGTAAATAGGGGGTTTGAGTCTCCTTCCAGTTGATGCTGGAGAATTGGGAAGTTGGTGCTTCCTATGAATGTATTCATGATATATATAAGAAATAATTCAGTAGTTTTCTCCCATTTGGGTTTCTACGTAAACCATGGTGTATTGTGTATCTGTGGTTGTTTATTATGCATTGATGAATGATACTATTTATGATGGAATGATATATTGAATGCATAAGTGATAAACTATTGAATACTACTGATAAAGTTGAATTTGATATATATTGTGATTGAAAGTGGTAAAAAGTGCTCATACTGATTCACCTCCCCTCTTAGTATTCCAACATTAAGTACTTGGAATTGTCAACTTCATAATCATAAGTATTTGTAAAAATATATTTCTTTTCATGTTATAGACATTTGTTTCCTTGGAATCATCCACAATATTCGTGTTTCTACATTAAAAAATACCATTAAGTTTATTTCCAATTTGTCTCTAAAGGTTTGAGATATACATCTAGATTTCTAGTACTAGGAAAACCTGTAAAGTGTTGAAATTGCACATAAAAGATATATATAAACAATAATACACACATTTGCAGAGAGAATTTGAGAAAGAAGAAGAATAAGAGAAAGAATGAAATAATTCTCATTAACTGTATTCCACACTCAAAGAGTGAATAATTTACAATAGATATAGGATACATGAGTACCTAATGAGCCATAGTGGTGGTCTAGAGTGATATGGACACACACTAGTAGTTATGGGAGTAAACTGCCACCTAGTCTAGTCTTTCAGGCTGTTACGAGAGTGAACTGCCACCTAGCTGAGTTAACTAGTCAATCGGTCTTCAGTTAATTGACTGAAACAGAGTGTAGTGAGGAGTAGATCAAGGAATCAAGGGTAATGCACCAATATGGTGATGAAACCAAGGCAAGTGTGCATTATCATGGTGATGATCCCAATGTTTAATGGTGAAAAAACCAATGCAACATCTAAACTCAACTCAACTAGTCAAACTGAAGTGTCAATTGAAAGAGAATATTCTTCAGGTGGAATATTCTCCCCTAAAATATAGGAGAGTGGATAATGAATAATTATGACTAATAAACAAGGAAAAAACTTAGGAAAAATAAATCCTAGGTGTGTGTTGTTGGCCCTTGGTTATGGAAGCAAGTGAAGATCAAGGAAGAAAAAGGAAAATGTGAACTTTGTGGAAGACACAGTGACTGTTACTAGGTCGAAGTAAGAAAAAGAGAAGAAAAGATGGAGCGGAGCAAGCCATTAGACGAGCAGATCGAGGATGATAGATCAAAAAGAAAGAAGGATCGTGGACAACTCATAATGCGGAGAAATCCACCATTGGACGCCTTAAAGCACCACACGAGAAGGAAGGAAAGACAGGTTTGTGAAACCCTAAAAATACGGGTCAAGTTGACCTAGGGTTTTAGACACCTAGGGTTTTGGTATCTAGGGTTTTGGACACCTAAGTCTCAAACTAAGGATGTCAGTAAGTGATTGTAATGAATAAATAAGAACCCATATGAGGGAAGAGGGTTGGTCAAGGTTCGAGTTACTCGATCTAGTTGTTGTTTTTTCATGAGAGATTAGTGTTGTGTGAGAGAGAAGTGCTAAGTGTGAGAGCCTTCTGGTATTGTAAGATCTTCAGCTGGGTGTGAAGATCGACCTTGCAGCTGGGTGTGTAGGGAGGGGAGAGAAAGAGAGGAGCATAAAGAGGATCCACTGGATAAGAGTGCAGATAAGAACTGTATGCTTCATCTTAACATATTATAAAGCACAGTTTTGTGGATATAGGCCTAGAGAGAGGGTGAACCACGTATATGTTGTGTTGTGTGTGATTGGTATTCTTTCTCTGTCATTGCTATACTATGATTGCATTACTGTTTTAGATCTGAAAAGAAGATGTGCAGAGTAGATCTAAGTTGATAAGTGATATATGAATGATGTGTTGTTCTTGTATTAGTCCCACTTGATAGTCCCTTTGGTTGTAGACATCTCTGCCTTGCAACCCCCTCATAACTGCTTTGGGTGAGACTGCAGCTTCTTTGCAGGTGTTTTCAAAAGGGCTAGTAGTTAGGGCTTGTTGGTGTGCTCTTGGAGCTAAACCCTAGGTCTTCCTCTATGCCAACAAATGGTTCCGTTGTCTGGACCGAAATCTTATTGAGGGAATGTCAAGGTGGTTCCCATCAAAGACAGAGACTCAAAAGTGGATAGAGGATCAAGAAAAGGACTTCGCTGAAGCCCATAATAAGAACCCTAATCTGAGTACAGAGGATTGGTTGGAGAAATATATCTTCATTGATATACACACAATTTTCTTTGGGGGAATCCATCATGAGCTATATGAGTGGCTAGCTAGATTAGCAGATACCCAGTTTGAGATCCGATCTAGACCTCCTGTGGTTTGGACGTTGGAGTTGATCAAGAAGGTCAAAAGAGTTGATAACACCGTATCACGAGAAATAGATCACTGGTTTGATAACACCATTGGAGGGTACATCACAGAGTTTGTTGTTGACAGAGTAAAGTCATACAACCAAGCTGAGCGGTATTTCTTTAAGGGACCCAGAGGAAAATTTTTACAATTCCTGAAGTTGAGACTCAAGATGCTATTGCATGAGAAGAACATCTTGAAGATACAATAGATTGGTTGGATCTAGAAATGCTAATGTTCAAGAATTCATACAGTGACAATGACATAGAAGCTGGACATACGCGCAGTGGGAGAGTGTTCAAAGAAGTTCACCTTACGAACCTGTTCAAGAAGAACTGTGGGGACAAAGGTTTCTATAGTGGAGAAGAGGCAGATCTGACAGATGGGGATCATTCAGAACCTACTGGGATAGAGGAAGGGAAAGCTAAAGAGCTTCGCCGGGGAGAACTTGAAACTTCATGAACTTCGCAGACCATTGAATTAAGTATTGTTATCCCTCATGTTGATTTAGTAGTATTAAACAATCAGAGTAATCCCAGCCACCAGAGTACCCAGAACACTGTCACTAGTAATACACCACATACTTAGTCAAGGACCCTAGGAAGATCTATGGAAGATGAGATGAGACTCCCTATCTTTAGGGGAGATGGATTTGAAGATCCTGACCAACACTGGTTCCTATGCGAAATTGTATGGACTATTAAAAATGTCATGGACGAAGCTGTCAAAAGAACCCAATTTAGTACCACTCTAAGGGATCGTGCACTGAGATGGTACATGAAGTTTGTTTAAGGACTTGCACAACCTAAGCCACTGAATTAGATTAAGAATGTGTTGACTGCAGAGTTAAAGAAACCCAAGTCGGAGTCACAATGTATTACATAGATGAAAGAGATCAAGCAGAAGGTTGCCAAAACTGTTTGGGAATTCGATCAGAGATTCAAAATCTTAACAGGCCGATTAACTTTTCAGATCCAAGATGAACAGAACAAAGAATGGTTCATTGCTACCCTCTTACCACACATCAGAGTTCCCCTGATACAACAGAAGATTTCTTCACAGTCTGAGGCGTTGGAGATCACCATTAAGTTAGAATCAACCCCTATGGGAGAATCTAGTTCAGGTATGAGTCAGATCTTGAGTCAGCTAACTAGTTTATCTCTGCAGGTCGAAGACATGAAAAAAGACAAGGGAAAAGATAAAAGAGAAGACATCTAGTGTGTCAGATGTAGATCAAAAGGCCATGACAAGGAACACTATCCCATATTAAATGAATACTTGGCTTTTGGAACCCCAAGCCCTTTGAAGCAAGTCACCTTACCCTAGTGTGAGGTATGTAGAAACAGACATCACCCTGGTGAGTGCTATTACATGCAAAAGTATGTTCATACACCCACAAATTTGTATTGCACGTTCTATAAGTCCATGGGACATGATGATAGGGATTGTAGGTCTTACGATCTCATTAATGAAAGGTCGATATATATATATATATATAAGATTCAAGGTGAAGTACCATAAGAAAGAAACACTACGCAGTATAACTCCCCTAGGAGAGGAAAATTTAATCCTCACGATGGATTCAGGATGAGGACGAGGAGGAGGAATGGGTCGAGGTCGAAGACAAATAATATGTTATAACTATGCAGAACTAGGACACCTCGCAAGGGATTTCCAGAACCCTTGTACTACTTGCAACTACTGTAGCTCATTTGAAGATGTTATAGAAGATTGTCTTGTGCTGCTGCATAAGCTTCAGGAAAGATGAGGACCTCAACAGAACCTGCAAGTAAAACTGATATATGCTGAAACTCGCAGAGAAGACCCTAGAGTGGTTGTTATAACCAAAAGAGGCATTGTTACGGGAGAAGACAGACTGACCCCAGGGAAGATTACGGAAGACTTAGGAATCAGGAAATCTACAGAGAAGACACAAATGTTTGATGCAAAGAAAGAAAGACAAATGTTCGAGGAAGCAAGAAAAGAATTCATAGGAGACCAAGGTTCCTCATCAAAGACAAGACTAGAAGTGAGAGAATATGGAATGCCTCTGCCATTTGATCAATATTCTTTTCCAAAAGAATAAAAATAGGTAAGAAAGCTCATGGAATTCCTATATACTTGTATTAAGTTGATTCAAGATGAGAGAGTTGTACAAGAGTTACAAAATTTAATCAGACAATGTGAGCTAGGAAAGATAGACCCATTACTGAGTAGGGAAGTACACCAAATCAGTAAGAAGAGAAGGACCAATAAGGAATTACATTTGAATGCTCAAATAGGAGAGTATGGGATAGATTATTTAGTCCTCGACTTAGGGTCGAAGGTCAATGTCATGACGAAAAAAAATTGGGCACTTATGGGAAAAAAAAAGTTGATCTATTCCCCTATCAGGCTCAGGATGGCCAATCAACACGCTGTCAGCCCCTTTGGCAGACTGGAACATGTCCTTGTGGACATTGATGGAGTAAGAACATTTGCAAATTTTGAGGTAATTGAGATAGTTTACGACAACTGCCCTTACCCTGCGTTGTTAGGAATTGATTGGGCCTTCAATAATTCCACTGTGGTTGATTTAAAGAAGAGACATATGACTTTTGAAAAAGAGGACCTTAGGGTCATTGCACCCTTAGATCCAAATGAAGGTCAATGATACACAGAGCCCATCATAGAAGAAGACCATGCATACAAACTGGAAAGCATATACAAATTAACATCCAAACAACATGATTACATTAATCCCACATTCAATGGAAACTTAAGCTAGCGAAGTGACAATGTATGCTCATCAAACTCAGAAGAAGCATTGGAGAATTGGTATAGTAAAATGTATGAAGTATCTACAAGAAGATGTGCTAGAATAACCATAGAAGTTTGCTGGATTGGCACAACAGTAAGTAACTTACCCACCTTTGATGGTCTAAATCCTTTAGAAACTTCTTGTCGGACTTTGAAGAGAGTGTACCAATGCAACAAAGACTATTGGAGATGGATGAGGCCCTGAGAGCTACCCCAACAAGATGGTGGGGGGCACACAAAAGTAACATTATGGATTGGATACAGTGTCATACCTTGATGGCAACGCGATTCTCAGTACAAGTGGAAGGTTGTGAAGTTTGATACATAGGTCAAAGATGCCTAAAGGACCATGTGCGAACAATGGGTACACAAATTCATCAACAAATTGGACACAACACCTATCAACTGGTACCTTCAAACAGAGCTACACCTCATCACTATAGAATGGAAAGGTATGACCCAGAATCTTGTAACTAGCTTCTTATTTGAAATTCAATATCCTTCAATAGATCAAGCATTATAGATTGTGAGACATAAAGTATTCGAGGAGGCATCTAGCCTTCCTTTGGAACAAGAAGAGAAAGAATGGACTATGCCTGTCCAGAAACTACAAGGTTGTTACAACATCAATGATGATAAAGACAATGATCCGAGGAAGGTGAACATCGCAGAAAAAGAAGGCCATAGAGATGTAGAAGGACCAGGAGTTGAGTTACCATTTATTGGACAACCGATCAAGATTAAGAAGGTCAATATTGGAACAGAACAGATCCCGAAGCTTGCTAATGTCAAAGATTATTGGGATGCTGCTACCATCGAAAAAATTACAGAGTTATTGCATGAATATTAGGACTTGTTTCCAACCAAGTTCATTGATATGAAGGGAATTAAAGGGCCTATGGGCGAGATGAGGATTCCTTTAAAGCCAGATGCTAGACTAGTCAAACAGAGACCGTACATACTGAACCCTAAATATAAGGAAAAAGTGAAAATTGAGCTCGACAGAATGTTGGAAGCTGGGATTATAGAACTTGTCGAAGAGTCAGAGTGGATTAGCCCTATGGTGGTACAAGACAAGAAGATAGGATAGATCAGGATATTCATAGATCTCGGAAAGATGAATGATTCTTGTTTGCATGACCCCTTCCCTACACCATTCACTAACAAAGTGTTAGATAATGTGGGAGGCCAGGAAGTATATTATTTTACAGATGGATTTTTAGGATACCATCAGATTCGGATTGCTAAGGAAGATCACCATAAGACCACATTTGCAATAGAATGGGGATCCTACCAATATACAGTGATTCCATTTGGATTAAATAATCCCCTAGCCATATTTTCTAGGGTGGTGGTTGAAGCATTCAAGGAATTTCTACATAAATTTCTAGAAGCATATTTTGATGATTGGAATTTTTTTAGTTTATTGAAGAATCATATTGAATGTCTAAGGCTAATGTTGGATAAATACAGGCAGTGTCAAATTGCCTTGAACCTAAAGAAATTTATTTTCTTTTCACCATTTAGAGTGTTGTTAGGTCATATCGTATGCAAGCAAGGCTTGCCGGTAGATCCATCCAAAATTGCCATTATAGTTGATCTACCCCCTCATACTTCAGTCAAATAGTTGCACACTGCATTGGGACACACAGGATACTACATAAAATTCGCCAAAGGATATGCTCAGATTATAGCACCCATGGAGAAGCTGTTGAAGAAAGACTATCAGTTTAGTTGGACAGAAGAATGCCAGCAAATCTTCGACACACTGAAACAGAAAATGGTTACTTATTCTGGTTTTCCTAGACTAGACCAAGGAATTTCAAGTGCACGTCGATGCGTCTTCCATTGATTTAGGAGTTGTGTTAGCACAACCTGGAGGAGGATATATTGACCAACCGTTAGCCTTTGCTAGTAGGAAGCTATCAACTGCTGAGATTAATTACACCACCACTGAGCGAGAAGGGTTAGCCATGGTATATGCATTGCAAGAAATTTCACCACTACTTGTTGGGAGGACACTTTAAAATGTTTACTAATCACTCCGCGCTGAAATACCTAGTCAACAAGCCAGTGTTGGGGGGAAGGATATGTAGATGGCTTTTGCTATTTCAGGAATATAATTTTAAGATCATAGTAAAGCCAGGGAGAATGAAGAAAGGTCTTGATCACTTCTCAAGGTTGGAACATGGTGAAGAGCCGACCAGTTTGGAGGATGCACTACCGGATGCACAACTACTAGCCATTAGGAAGATCGATGACCACTTCACAGAGATAGTCCAGTTCCTATCAACAGGAATGGCACCTAGTGAGTACACAATTCCTCAGAAGAAACAAATAGCAGTGCGCACTGCAGACTTCTCACTTATAGCTGGACATCTATACAATATGGGACCTGATGAGATATTAAGAAGATGTGTTATGGAGGAAGAACCACCACTGATCCACGCAAAAGCTCATGAAGGCATCACAGGAGGACATTACACAGGGAAAGAAACTGCATAGAAGGTTCTTAGAGTTGGCCTTTGGTGGCCTACCTTACACAGAGATGCAAAAGACTATTCTAGAGCCTGTGACGTATGCCAAAGAGTTGGGAAACCATCCAAAAGAGACGAAATTCCATTATCCCCACAAATGACCCTACAAGCATTCGAGAAATGGGCCATTGATTTCGTTGTACCTATAAACCCACCAGGAAAGCGTACATGAGTAAGGTACATAATTATAACAACATAATACTTGACTAGATGGGCCGAAGCAAGAGCAATTAAGGACTATAGTGAAACTACAGTTGCACGCTTCATATTTGATGACATCATAACTAGATTTGGATGCCCAAAGATCCTTATGAGTGATCAAGGTATGCATTTCATAAATAAGACAATTGAATCCCTAACTGAAGAATTTTCCTTCCACCATCAGAAGAGCACACCATACCATCCACAAGCAAATGGGATAGTTGAAGCATTCAACAATATCTTGGAGACAATGTTGACAAAGATTTGCAGTGTGAATAGGGATGATTGGGATCTAAGAGTACCAATAGTATTATGGGCCTATATTACCACTTGCAAGAAGCTGACAATGCAGACACCTTTTAAGTTGGTATATGGTCTTGAAGTTGTTGTTCCAATGGAATAACTGGTACCAAGCCTAAGAATTGTTTCCTTTATAGATATGGATGACCCTGAAAATGTTCAAGAGAGGCTTGGACAGTTGGTTGAATTGAAGGAAGACAGATTTATTTCAAGATTCCATCAGTAGGTTCAGAAGGAAAGAGAGAAGGCCTATCATGACAGGCACATCAAGAAGAAGGCATTTATACAAGGTGATCTAGTCCTAATATATGACAGTAAGTTCATCAAACATCCTGGGAAGTTTAGAACGCATTGGCTAGGGCCATATGAGATCACTTATGTTACAGAGGGAGGATTTTCACAAATGAAGACTCTGAATGGGGAGTGGAAGGAAGGATTAGTGAATGGGAGCCAGTTGAAATTGTACTATGAAAACCAGCTGCCCCGCAGTTCTCAGTAAACGCAAGAAGAAACGGGTCTAGGTACCAGGTGCAGTTGAAATTGGGTACCAGACACATAAAACACAGTCTGCACAAGGAGGAAAAGGAGGCATAGAGGAGAAAGCAGAGGCTGCACTGTGTAGTCTGAAATCAAAGTAAAATAGGAAGATGAGATATGAAGTACCTCGGGACGAGTCACAGGTGAGTGTTGGGGGCCTATTGTCCCTTGGTTATGGAAGAAAGAAAAGATCAAGGAAGAAAAAGGAAAATGCGAACTTCGCAGAAGACACAGTGACTGTTATTGGGTCGAAGTAAGAAAAAGAGAAGAAAAGATGGAGCGAAGCAAGCCATTGGACGAGGAGATCGAGGATGGCAGATAAACAAGAAAGAAGGATCATGGAAAACTTAGAATGCAGAGAAAGACAACATTGGATGCTTTAAAGCACCGCACGAGAAGGAAGGAAAGATAGGCTGGTGAAGCCCTGAAAATATGGGTCAAGTTGACCTAAGGTTTTAGACACATAGGGTTTCGGTATCTAGGGTTTTGGACACCTAGGTCTCGACCTAAGGATGTCGGTAAGTGATTGTAATGAATAAATCAGAACCCATATGAGGGAAGAGGGTTGGTTCAGGTTCTATTTACTCTATCTAGTTGTTGTTTTATTGTGAGACATTATTGTTGTGTGAGAGAGAAGTGCTAAGTGTGAGAGCCGTCTGGTATTGTAAAATATTCACCTGGGTGTGAAGATCGACCTTGCAGCTAGGTGCGCAGGGAGGGGAGAGAAAGAGAGGAGAATAAAGAGGATATGTTGGCTAAGAGTGCAGACAAGAATTGTATGCTTCATCTTAACATATTATAAAGAACAATTATGTGGACGTAGCCCTAGAGAGAGGGTGAACCACATATATGTTGTGTTATGTGTGATTGGTATTTTGTCTCTGTCATTGATATATTGTGATTGCACTACTATTTTAGATATGATAAGTAGATGTGCAGAGTAGATCCAAGATGATAAGTGATATATGAATTTTGTGTTGTTCTTGTATTAGTCCCACTTGATATACCCTTTGGTTGTAGACATCTCTGTCTTGCAACCCCCTCATAACTGCTTCGAGTGAGACTGCATCTACTTCGCAAGTGTTTCTGAAAGGGCCAGTAGTTAGGGCTTGTGGGTGCACTCTTGGAGATAAACCATAGGTCTTCCCCTGTGCCAACATGTGTGAAGTAACTCTAACACCCCCCGCCCCCTGAACATCGCTATGGTGAAAATAAAGAATGTGTCCTAGCAATGAGACCATGTTAGGTACCCAAATACAAAAGATACACTGAAATAAAGTGATGAAAGAGGGAAAACCTCATGGTAAAATAGCCCCTCAAATTACAATGCATACACAAATGATAAGGAACAAAAAAAAACAGTTGCTAAGCAACCATGTCCTTCACTCTAAGAAGACCTTGCAACTGTGCAAGTTTGTGCTCGTTGAAGATTTTGTTGAAGATGTAGATGTTTGCATGGATCTGATGAAGTAGATTCAACATTGATATGTCCACACATATCCACTTTCTCTTCTTCTAATGAAAAATATCCAAATAAAGTTTGGATGAAACTTTGCAAACCGTGTGGTCGTTTCCGGAAAAACACTGAAATTTTGTTGATTTTAAAACGATCATAAATTCACTTCCCGGAATCCATTTCAGACGATTGTTTTTTTGAAATTGGATATTTTCCTGAGAGGAATTAAAATATCCAATTTGTTTCTGAAAATTTGGCTCATAAAATATCATAATTGAGTCTGATGTGCGCAGATCCCATTTTGTCACTTGAGATGCATGCATTGCGCATGGAAAAGTGTCTACATGTGACCCCTGAGATGCATGCCATATATCTTCCACATGAAATTTAGAAAAAAAATATGAAATGGAGTAGACATCATCTTCAATTAATGGAGTACAAATTTGTGAAAAAACGTTTGTAGAAGACTCTTCATAATAAGAAGCTTGACCTTCTGATGGCTTCTCTTTTGGCTCTGTCTATTCAACCTCCTGCATGAAATATTCACAATCTTATTTATTCCAAAATAGAACCTCCAATATGGTCCATAATTCATTTGGAGTTGATTCTTGTGAGTCATCATATAATTGGTGGAGAATTTCTAGAGAGATAGATAAGAAGATAAATCCTATGGCCATATCTTGTCTATTGAGAAGATCATTTTTCTCATCAAAGGAATCAGGCTCTACTTCCATTTCCATGGTTATTTGGTATAAGCCTCTACTTCTAATAAGAATTACAATCTTTGGCTTCCACTCCAAATAGTTATGAGGCATGAGAAGTATTATCGGTGAGTAAAACATATATTCCATATTTTCTGCATTCTTCAATCTTCAGTACCTACACACATAATTTGGTGTAGCTTTTTCTTAGCAGTATGTCAGCTCTGATACCATGTAAATGTGTTGAAACTTCTCATAATAGATCTATATAAACAATAATACACACATTTGTAGAGAGAATTTGAGAAAGAAGAAGAATGAGAGAAAGAATGAAAGAATTCTCATTAACCGTATTCCACACTCAAAGAGTGAATAATTTACAATAGATATAGGATACATGAGTAACTAATGAGCCATAGTGATGGTCTAGAGTGATTTGGACACACACCAAAAATTATGGGAGTAAACTGCCACCTAGTCTAGTCTCTCAGGAAGTTATGAGAGTGAACCACCACCTAGTTGAGTTAACTAGTCAATCAGTCTTCAGTTAACTGACTGAAATAGAGTGTAGTGAGGAGTAGATCAAGGAATCAAGGGTAATGCACCAATACAGTGATGAAACCAAGGAAAGTGTGCATTATCACGGTGATTATCCCAATGTTTCATGGTGACAAAACCAATGCAACATCTAAACTCAACTCAACTAGTCAAACTAAAGTGTCAACTGAAAGAGAATATTCTTCAGGTGGAATATTCTCCCCTAAAATGTAGGAGACTGCATAATGACTAATTATGGCTAATAAACAAGGAAAAATCTTAGGAAAAATAAATCCTAGGTGTGTGTGAAGTAGCTCCAACAAAACCTTTCCTTGATATATTCTTGCAATCATCTTATGCCAAAATGAATTGAAATTGTGCTTTTTCAATTGTGTTATTTAAAGTAAATATGGGAAAATGTTATTTGCATTCTAGCATGAAGTTGATGTTGAACTTATGCTTATACTGAGAGGGGGGGTGAATCATTATAATATACTTGTTACTTTATTTAACCATTCATCAATAATTCATTAGCTGAGAAACAATAATCACTTATAAAATCAAATCACAATGCACAAAGTTTAACATGGAAACCCAATTGGGAGAAAACCATAAAACGTATCTTTATAAATGACTATAAGCACCAACTTATCGTTACAAATATTGCAGGCACCAACCTATTGGAGACACCAACTTCCTTAACTGAGCACCAAATTAGCAATATCTAGGCACCAACCTACTAGAGACACCAATCTCGTCAACTAAGAACCAACTCAGCAACACCTATAGGCACTATCCTATTGATATAATATTTGCAGATACCAACCTATTGGAGACACCAATCCCCTCACCTAAGAACCAAATCAATAAGACATTTGTAGACACCAATCCAAGATCTGCATACATAGACTACTTATGACTTCACCTGCATGCTTCATACTTCATACATAGCTTCAAACCCTAGTCACATTTGTCCTTCATGCTCTAGTGAGCCTCATAACATCATTCCTAGAATATGATCCCAGAACATAACATAACAATCTCAAAACAATTCACTTTTCAACATCACATACCTTCATCCCTTCATAACACATCTTAAGAACAAGAAAAACCCTCAGACTTCTATTGCACACCTTTAGATCCCAAAAAGACACCCCATGTCCTATAGCACACCTTATATCTCTTCTATGCACCTTAGAATTTATCTCTTTCTTGGATGCACTTAAAATGTGAACATATATCTTGTATTTATTGTAATTTTTTCCTCACTTTGTGGGTCGACCTAACTTTTCTTGTTGGTTTTTCAGAAAAAAAAAATCATATCTCCTCATTCCTAAGGAGTTAGAGAGAATTCCATATACCATTGGAAAGGTATCAAAATAAAATTTCCAACCATGTAAACTATGCTCCAATTTGAGCTAGGTAACTAAGGAAAAAATTCATTCAATTATAGGGTATCCAAACTAAGCATAAAAAATCCAAAAACAACATTTCCAACAATCTCCATCTTACAATATTTATCTTGGAAATATGTAGTCACCCCCTGTCTTTAACATCAATGAAAACAATATTTTAAAAAATATCCCCCTTTGTCATTGATGAAAACCCTTATTTAATTTTGATACTCTACTATGATCCAAAGGGGGCATATATATGGATAAATGTATATGATATGACCCCAAGGGGGGAGTATATGGGCCTAAATGTACATGTAATGCGTAAATACATATGTAATATGGTCGGCCTAGTGATAAAGGGGCCTCATGTGCAAGAGTGAATAGCTATATATAAGAGATCATGTATTCATTATTGACATGTGAATTGTGAAGTATGAAAGGTACTTGGTTATTTGGAGGGGGTTCCCCTATTATTTAAGGAGTTATTTTGTAACTTATCTATATTGGAGTTGTGCCACACATTGACATTCTATAAATGGTGTGTACTTCTGTTATTTTATGATATTTGTAAGTATTTGGATCATAACATTTATGCCCCCCTTGGGACATACTCCCCATGTCTGGAACTTTCCTTGTGTATGCAATTCTTTCTCTATTTGCAACTTCTCCCCCTTTGACATCAATGGAAAATGCATTCTACCCCTGATCTTGTCCTTCTCCTCAAGCACTCCTATGTGCAATTTAAAAGTACATATCTAATATCCCACTTGTTGACAACTGATCATTATCCATGTGTCTCTGTTACAAATATCCAACACTAATACTTGTATTTGATTGTTTTTATTGATCAAACCTTCCATTCCAAAGTCACGACATTGATCTTCTGAATGGGGTGAAACTTTAGTTTTGAATTTATTTGAATTTGTTTCTTCCTCCACATTCCTTTCTGACAAGGATCAATTAGATGAATTATTTTATCCAAAATATTATTGTAAACTTGAATTTCAATTTTCAGAAGGAAATGAACCAACTTTACCTTTTTTAGAAATGGGGTGTACATGTTTCGAGTGAGAATCAAAACAATGAATCTCCCTTCCATATTCATCTTGATCGTCATATCCTTTGTCTTACTTTTTTTTTTATCTCTCCCTCTTTCCTTCTTTTGCTTCCATTCCCAAACCTTTGAGCATTATTGTTTATGTTTGGAAAGAACATATTATTCCATGTTTTTTTTAGGAGGTCATTATTGTAACGTGCTATGTTCCCTTAGTTATTTCACTTATGGATTTCATTGATGTAATCAATTAGAGGATCAACTGAGTTGTAGTTTTTGTTAGCAAACCCATGCGAAATTCTATTTTTGTTTCTCACATAATCATCCTTTGAGGTTTTGTAAGGACCTCTATTTTTTTTTCTCACATGGCCACTTCTTGTATAATCTCGACAATCTGTTTCTTTATGACCAAAATTATTGCAAGAAAAATAGTAGCCAAGGAAGAGATTTTGATATTGGGTTATGAAAGGCCTTCTTGGTGGAACAACTCTTTTGAACTCATTCTTGTTTTTCTTTTGAGAAGAATTAGGTTTATATTGGTCATCATTTCCTTTCCTATTGTTTCTTTCACTGTTGATGTATCCTTTGATAATGTTAGCATATATATTATGTTTTTCTTCAAGAGTATTCTGATTCTCATTATAGGCAAGACCAGCCTTGATGAATGGTGAACTTTGGAAACCGAGGATCTCATTTAAAGTTTCAATTATGTTTTCAAGCTTCAACTAAGAACTTGAATTGTTCAATTCCTCCTTTAATGAGGCAACTTTAGACTTAACTTTTCACATGTTTCTTCCTTTTCTTTGAGTTGAATTTTCACTGCTTCTTTTATTCCTTTTGCTTCTTCTAGGTGAATCTTCAGGATGATAATTATCTTCTATGTTTCTTCAAAATCATGATCCTTCTTTTCATGTTTATGAAATTGATCTTTCTAATTTATATTATCTTTTCTAATATTGTCTATTTAATCTAGAGCACCAACGAGTTTTGCTTTAAGATGTTCTTCTTTTGAATATGTCTTTTCATTCTCATTATCTTCATTTTATTCATCAACAAGATTTGTTTCCATGGTTATGGAGAGAGATTCTTCTTCACCATCCCTATCTTCCCTTTCTTCATATGGGCACTTAGCATCAAAATTCCCTTTTTCACCACAATTAAAAAATTTGAAGGGTATCTTAACTTTATATTTTCTAGGTCTTCCTTTTATCTTTCTCACAAATCGTGCTCCTTCTCTCTTTGATTCACAGCTAGAAAAATCACCAGATATCTCTTCAATGGATATATCTTCATTAATATTTTGTAGCTTGTCCCAAATTTGTTTAGGTGATGTACACTTCATTACCTTGATAGTCTCAAAATCTGATAGGCCACTCAAGATGAAATCTATTTCTTTTGTGTTATTTTCACTTGAGTCCTTCCTAGCTTCATCTGCATAACCTATTGTGATTGATTCCCAAATACCAAACCCAAGGGATTTAAAATATGTATTCATTCTCATACTCCATGATGAATATTTTTTTTCCATTGAAGAAAGGAGCTATGTTTATAGGGAGACCTTCCTTATAATCCATATTTTCTTAAGATCTTCCTTCAATGGTTAAATTGTTTCTCAATGAACTCACACTAATACTGATTGTTGAAGTTATTCTTATATTGAGAGGAGGGGTTGAATTGATATAAGATAATTTTTACTTTATTTAACCATTCATAAATTATTTATTAGATAAGAAACAATAATGACTTATAAACTCAAATAATAACGCACATAGTTTAACATGGAAATCCAAATGGGAGAAAACCATAAAACTTATCTTTATAAATTTCTGTAGGTGTTACAGGTGAATCCTCCTACGGACAAGCGGATTCCCTCTTGGTCTCTAGACTCCTAAGGCCAAGACAGAAAAGTGCTTAACGTGGACAATGACATCCTTTTAGATCTAATTAAGCTAATGAATGAAGAGGAAGAAGAAAAGTGTACATTTTTAAATGGAATTTTTCCTCACAAAACCCAAGTTGAGCTTCAATCCCAAGATCCTCGATAGGTTTTGTAGCATAATCAAAGATACAACAAACTTCCTATTCTACTGAGATTAGCTCAAATACAGATCTATCTACTAGAGACAAGTTCATGTGAAACATACATAAAATTGAAAGAAACATGCCAAGCATGTATGTATATTAATGAGAACAAATGAAGAGTACTTATAGACCAAACTTGATGAAGGTTCAACAACATCTTCCAATTCTCTTTTTCCAATCACTTTGCTCAAGTAATCTAGACTAATTATGCTTCAATGGTGCCTCACTTATGAGATCATAAGTTTGGTATAATTATCAATATCCATCCCCTCCTCTTCCATGGAAAGCCCTCATTATATAGGATTTGGAGGCTTAACCACCATGGAGAGGATCTCTCATCAGATCCACTAAGAAAGAGATCTCTAAGATATTTAGGGAGAACATATCTCTTAAGGATTTTGGGGAGGAAATATCTCTCAAGGATTTTAAGGAGGAAATATTTCAACCATCCATGAGATCCTCCACGTTCCCTAAAAAATAGGAAACCAAATGTGAGGTGGATTCTCACACTTAATTACTTTATTTTTCATGAATATTAATAATAATTCATGTGCACTTGTTTCTCACACTTAATCAATTTATTTTCCATGAATATTAATAATAATTCATGTGTACTTGGTATTTTGACCTTCATGTAATATATCCCTCCTCCATATTGACTAGGGATTGTGACATAGGTTATTCCATGCTGTCAAGGTGTATGAGACACTTATATGACACTTTATGACACTTAAGGAGAGGTACCTAGGTGTGAAAATTTCATGTGTAACAGAATGGCCTCTAAAGCGTGAGGTTGGAAGAGTGAATGATGGCCAAAACACTTTACAAATATTTAAAGTAAGGGCGTGGAATCAGAGAACCTGGTAGAATATGAAAACAACCATCAAACAAATGTTATGACATGTTTCAAACCCGAGGCAGACATACCTATTCTTGAGTGATAAAGACTTTCCAAGTATGACCGCCATAAAATACACTGCGGATCCATAATCATATTGACTGAAGAGTATAGCCACCAAAGATACAATTTGGATATATACTTCCATGACATGAACTGATAGTAGCCATGAAAAATACATAGTGGATCTACGAGATGACAAGACATAGCCACGAATAAAATACAAAGTGGATCTATGTTACAGTGTATGTGTCATAGTTCAAAATAACTCCTTCGCAACCTGGGCAAAGTATATATAAGAGTGATAACTCAACCCAGGTTCTTCTTACTGATCTTGATGCAATACAATTATAACCATGTGAATAGATGTCTTGATGTCAAACATGGCAGAAACCACTTGATTACCGGTCAATGATGTAAACCATTAACAAGTGCGAGGGAAATCACCATTGATGTCAATGATTCCCAAGGTACTCTAGTACATTCCAATGAATGTGAATGGATAAGATGAATTCAAACATCTGTGGAATCATCCGATCAAATGTCAATGATGTAAACCCACTGTCAGACGTGAGGAGGACTTCCATTGAGGCATGCAGGTCCCAAGGTACTAACTAGTTTCTAAGTCTAGCTCCTGGATAATGTGTTGAAGTTGACAGGAATAGACTCGTTAAGGGAGGGCCTTGATGTATCCCCCATCAACGACATGAAATTTTCATAGAGATGTAATTGGTACATCAAATGAACATGGACTGACACGGGTATTGAAACAAGATGTTTGTGATGGCTGACTCTTAAAGCAGGTACTTCCCTTGAACACTGAGGCATAACAACAGAAACTTGACATGGACCAAAAATTGATAATGCAATGGATGCTGTGACTTTACGTCAGGTGACCCAAATGAGTGAGGAAACTCAAAGGATTGGTTCAGTGCAGAGGTTCAGCAGATTGAAATGCATGCAAATATTAAATGTCGTGTTCAAGGGAAACTGTAAGGTCACTAGTAAAGTTCTCAAAAACTGCTTGGATTGCTTCCTTCAATTTCCCCCCCATCCAAATAGACAAGTACCTCTTTTTAATTTAACGAGCTCGAGGAGAGTAACACATGATTGATATAACTCACCTTCAGTAAGTCCTTCTTCCTTTGTTTAACAAACTGGAAGAAGTAAGGGTTTGGTCCCGTATGGGCCCTTCAATGTATGATTGTTTAACGAGTCCAGAGAAGGTAAAATCAGTGGTTTTTCATATTTAGAGAGTCTGAAAACAACTTAAATATGACTCCAATGTTGTCCTTTTTCATAATGTTAGTCTCATGAGGCCAAAAAAGAGACAAATTATCACTCGAAAGTTTCCCTTTCAAACCTTTTAACGAGTGGGAAAGGAAGCAAGATCACTCGACAATATTTTCACTTTTAGAGATTCTGAAAAGAGTTTAAAGAAGACTCCAGGGGCTTGCTTTTTCGTATATCCTTTACGATTCTGAAAAAGTGATAAAAGTCTACTCGGTTACATTCTCATGTTTTTTCGAGCATGAGAAAGAACAAAGACTAAGCTTGGTACTTTTCCCCCAGCTTGAAAGCTAGTGGCTTAACTCTAGAATGATCATCAAAGGTTGGAGACATGCCCCCCCAATCTTCAATTCATTCATCGACTTTGAGGTTGCCACCAATTTCTGTACTAGATGGAGAAAAATGATACAGGTGGATGAAAATAAGGTTCAAATATGAGATCTAACGAAAGACTCGACTCAACATCTACGAGATCTAGTGAAAGACTCGACCTAACAGGAGAGGTGACTATTTCATTTTTTAACGAGCTTGACACATGAAAATAAATATGCTCAGGGCTCTGGGTTCAATCCCCAGATTTCTGTTTCATTTTTTAACGAGCTTGCTATAGAAAATAAAAAATATGCTCATGGCCTCTATTTAATTTTTTAATGATCTTGCTATAGAGAGGAGAAACTATGCTCGTGAACTCTTCTTGATCAAGGCTTCCAAGAGGATAACGCTTTGGAAGGACACTATGTCAAGGGACAAAACTTGGTAATGGATTCCAAGAGATCTTCACTGGATGGAAGAAGAATGCTCTGGAAGGAACACATGTTGAGGTCAATGATAGGGGTAAGGAGATAAGGTTCCAAAATCCCTACCGAAGATATCACCATGTCAACTACCAAATCCAAATCATTAGAAGTTGAAGTCATGGGAGACATCGCCACATAATTGACCTATGGCAGGGGTGATACCGACTGCATATAAGACCCGGTTACAGAGGTTATTGGGTTGATGGTCAAGTCAGGGCCAACAAACGAAAGTTGATCAATAGTCACCATTCTTCCATTGTGAGGGAAATATATTACACGAAAGAGAGTGGACACAATAGCTTTCATGGAATAGACATATTCTCGCCCAAGGAGTAAATCGAATCCAGGGGGTCCTGGACTACCATAACATCAATAAAGACAGTTTTACCTCCCAAAGTTATGGGAAACTGAGGAAGGATACCTAAAGGGTGACTGGTTCTTCTATTAAAAGAGAACAAAGTATGGGTAATCGGTACAAGCTAAGGATAACCCAAAGCTTGCCAAGCAATAGAGGGAAAAATACTAACAGGTGAACCTTTGTCTATCAGCGTATGAGGAATGTCCCGACCACAAACGTTTACTATAATATTGAAAGGCATGTGAGAGGGAAGAAGAGGTCCAGTTAGCACACCCCAATCAAAAAGGATGGCCTCATTACTGGGAAGGGTTTTCGCAGGAGAAGGAGGAATACCCCTCGGCACGGTAGATCCTGTTTCAACGAGAAAAATG
The DNA here is from genome assembly GCA_032191745.1 of Picea mariana. Taxonomy (NCBI): domain Eukaryota; kingdom Viridiplantae; phylum Streptophyta; class Pinopsida; order Pinales; family Pinaceae; genus Picea; species Picea mariana. Next base: position 524,328 of record JASDQU010102195.1, on the reverse strand, counting down.
TGGGAAAAATCGGGTTTACTCTCTAGTAGGAGAGTAGGATCGATCGAATCGACCACCTTGGAACTCTTCAGAGGAAGAGTGGGATTTACTGATGATCTAACTAAAGAAACCACTTTGGCACTCTTTGGATGAAGGGTGGGACTGACTGATGAAGGGACTAGATCAGTCACTTTAGCACTCATTAGAGGAGGAGTGGGATTGACCGATGGTGGGATCGGATCGACCACTTTGACACTCTTCAGATGAAGGGTGCGACTGATCGAGGAAGGGACTGGATCAATCACTTTAGAACTCATCAGAGGAGGAGTGGGATTGACTGATGAAGTAACCAGAGAAACCACTTTGACACTTCTCAAAGGAGGAGTGGGATCGGTTGATGGCAGAGTCGGGTCGACCACTTTGACACTCTTTGGATGAAGGGTGGGATTGACCAATGATGGGACTGGATCAGTCACTTGGGTTTCACCTTCCAGATGAAAAGTGGGGCTGATCGATGATGGAAATGGACCAGCTACTTTGGTGAGTGGTTCAACCGAGGATGAAACTAGATTGACCACCTGATCAACCAGATTAACCGAGGATGGAACCAGATTGACCATTCCATCAACTAATGATGGGTTGGGAGAATGCTTGCGATAACCTTTTGGAAGTTGAAATTTTTCTAAAAGAGAAGAAGCCTCGTCCATATGAGGACAAAGGTGAGAATAATGATCACCTTTTCATAACATGCAAAGGAATTTGACAATTGTCTTCTTCTTACCAACCTTAACGTCACTAGTTGATGGAGTATCACTGGCATGACCAGCAGGGACTGATGACATGAGAGACCACATTTCTAATACCTTGGGAATACCAGGAAAATTCCTTAGATAATGGTCACCCTTACAAAGACTGCAAGGGAATTTGGGTTTTAGATTCTTCATTTTAACCTTATCTACCTTATCAACACTCCCAATACTATTAACAATAGCTGGTTTCTTAGATCCAACATTTGATGTAGTTGGAGGCTTGGTCCCTTTCTGGTTATTCTTCCTCTCTTGTCGTTTCTTCTTCTTCTTATCAATATGGCTACTCGCTTGAGAGATTTCACTAGGTGAAGAAGGAGAAATAGAAGGAGACCTGACAGACGAAGAAGGAGAAAGGTCGACATGAGGTTGATGTGGGGGCGGTGTGCTTACATATGAAGCATCTGCATTCGAGATCACCGAAGTGGAAAACAACCATACCGGTAACCCGATTGTGAGACCTGGAAGGCTAAAAGTAGCGATGTAAGGAGGACCAACATTTCCGTAATAAGGAAAAACAAAGGGTTCCCCTGGAAAACAGGTTCCTTCATTGGTCATAAAAATAAAGCTCCAACCTAGATTCTGCTAGGGAGAACAAACAACACACGCTAAAAATCTAGTAAGCAATCAAGAAAACAAAACCTTCTCACAATGAGCACACTAGTTGGTGATGAAATCCAACATCACGAGAACAAATTAAGAAGGGGATAATATAGAGTGGGTGGAAAAGTTATGTTGACAACTTGCTTAACAGACTTACACCCTGGTGCAAGCTCCCACACATAATTGTGGGTATACCCTCCAAGGAGCTTGAGTGTGTCTGGCCAACGTCGATTCCAGGTACTGTGAAGATTCGCCCCTCCACAGTCACCTTGTGTAAAGACCCTAAAGATATAGGCCACTAAGGTTACCAACTACAACAGTGATGCCTAGGGAAATAGTCGACAGTCTGATCCACATGCAAGGGCAGGGTATCTAGCCCGAAATCAACTTAAAAGGCTTCCACTCATCATTGTGGGTATACCTTCAAGATACCCCCATAATATGCACAATCTCTACACCAAGACCAACAAACAAGGGTGAGTAACTCTACTAGTCTTAATGCGACCTCGTGATTGACCCTTGTGTGAGAAGGGCCTCCCATGACAAAATGCAACAATTGGATTTCATCGCTCCCTAAAAAAAGATCCTATGTTTTTTTGCAGCTTTGGAAAGTTATCTTTCACACCTATTCCAAAGCCCTACAACTAATCTAATGTAGGTTTTCTACCAAAAAATGTAAAAATGTCCAATCAATTTTAGTTTAGCGCTTGATTTTTAAGGTTGTTGTTACTCAAAAGGAAAGTGGTGTGGACAATATGGTGTTTTTACCGACTCAAAAGTTATGCAAAGAGATGAAGATGCAATATTTTCATTTTGATGAATGCTATGCTATGATAAGGATAAAAAATTCATCATTCTATATGCACAATGTCCCAAAATGTCAAAAAGCATGCAATTCTGCTACTTCAAATGCAAGGTAGTTTCACGACCCAAAAGCAAGAATGCATTCAAAACAATGAGAACTGAAAGAAAACAAGTATAAGCTTGTTCTAACAAGAACTCATTCAAGGATCCTAAAACCAACAAGCATCCAAGGAGTACAATAAAATGCAGAGAAGAATCCAAGAAATGATAGGGAGAAAGAGAAACCACTCAAAACTATCTCGACAAAAACGCAGCTAGAAAAGGAAATTTTATGTTTCTAAAAGAGGCTTCAAGCTCTAATAAATAAAAAAGAGAGTGAAAAGAATAACAAATCACCAATAACCAATCCAAACCAATCACAAATACTGGGTAAAGAATTCTACAAAAGAGGCTGAAAAAATCTGAGTAAAAGAAGGCAATTTCACTCAAAAAGACACTAGCGCTCGCCTAGAAGGGTGCACAGAGTGATGAAACGCCCCCTAAAACACTGTAGGGGAGAGTTGGCACTCTGGTATGGTCTACAGGGGGGTGTTGATGCTCCCAGAAACCCATAAAAATGCCCAAAAGTGCACAAAAAACTCAGCTATAATGCTTGAAAATTAGGGAATTTTCTAGTGAAGGTGGGAGAAGGTTGTTGGATGATGAACAACCAGGAATTTCATGGGAGAAAGACCTCAAATATCAAATGGAATGGTGCAAAATATCTTTGAATATCCTTACAAAAATTTTTCACCCAGTCAGATAAATGAGAAGAAAATGAGAAATTGACTCTAAATCGTCAAAGACAAAGAGTTATTCAAAGTAAGGAAGAAAATGTTAGAAAAACAGGACCACGGAGCAATAAAATAAAGCAAATGCAGAAACAAAAAATAGAAGATACACAATAAAAGAGAGACACAGATTTACGTGGTTCACCCAGTGTGGGCTACGTCCACCAGAGAAATTGCCAGGTCCTTTCTTTATTATTATCCAACAAAATGAAGGGATACAACCTACAACAAAACCCGCTGTAACTTCCTCTTCTTTCTCTCACAATCTCCTCTCTCAGAATTCAATACTTGCCAACCTCCATAGCCGCAATACATTTCCCTCATAAAAGAGGGTTTCCTTCTAGGGCAAAAAACCCTAACATAATCTCTATCGTTAGATCTGTGACCTTATAATGAAACCCCCCCTCTGCACTCCCCCGCGTGGAAGAGTGTACATACTTCTGGGGTGTAAATACTTCACGGGGTATAAACATGGCTGAAAGTAAAAGACCTCTAAGTCAGGAAGATAATCAGGCTCCACAATCAATAGAAAAATATGTCACAAACCCAAACAAAGCATCATGAATTCTCAAAGATCAAGGTGTTGGAGACCCAAACAAGGATACACTGAGGTGATGAGAACCCTAAGAAAATTGAAACAAGAAAAAATGGATTCAGAGACTAAACTCCTGCAAGATATTAAACAGAAAGAGGGAAGTGCTCTAGCGTAAGGGGAACTAGAGCATTCTAATGATTTGTGAAGGCTTGGAAGGGAGCACTAGTGCTCTGATAGCAGGGGCAGGGGAGCGCTAGGTTTCAAAAATTTCAGAAAAATACCGAAAAATCCAAAAATTCAAGTAATCTCAGAAATCCAAAGTGTATGGGATGAAATGAAGGGTCAATCAACAAATCTAAGAATCAAGGACACAGTATGAATAAGATCAAAATGAGAAAAGGAAATCAATATCTAGGAAGGAAAAAATTCAAAGGTCCTTCCCTAGTGGAGTTGCCAATTTATGTTATAGGTGAATCCTCCTGCGGAAAAACAGATTCCTTCTTGGTCTCTAGACTCCTAAGGACAAGACATAAAATTTCTTAATGTGGACACTGACATCCTTTTAGACCTAATTAAGCTAATGAATGAAGAGGAAGAAGAAAAGTGTACCTTTTTAAATGGAATTTGTCCTCGCAAAATCTAAGTTGAGCTTCAATCCCAAGCTCCTCGATAGGTCCTGTAGCACAAACAAAGATACAACAAACTTCCTATTCTACTAAGATTAGCTCAAATACAAATCTATCTACTAGAGACAAGTTCATGTGAAACAAACATAAACTTGAAAGAAATGGGACAAGCATGTATGTATATTAATGAGAACAAATGAAGTTACTTACAGACCAAACTTGATGAAGGTGCAACAACTTATTCCAGTTATCTTTGTCCAACCCCTTTGCTCAAGTAATCTAGACTAATTATGCTTCAATGGTTCCTCACTTATGAGATCATAAGTTTGGTATAATTCTCAATCTCCATCCCCTCGTCTTCCATGGAAAGCCCTCATTATATAGGATTTGGAGGCTTAACCACCATGGAGAGGAACTCTCATCAGATCCACTAAGAAAGAGATCTCTAAGATATTTAGGGAGAAAATATCTCTTAAGGATTTTGGGGAGGAAATATCTCTCAAGGATTTTAAGGAGGAAATATTTCAACCATCCATGAGATCCTCCACCTTCCCTACAAAATAGGAAACCAAATGTGAGGTGGATTCTCACACTTAATTACTTTATTTTTCATAAATATTAATAATAATTCATGTGCACTTGGTTCTCCCACTTAATCAATTTATTTTCCATGAATATTAGTAATAATTCATGTGTACCTGGTATTTTGGCCTTCATGTAATATATCCCTCCTCCATATTGACTAGGGATTGTGACATAGGTTATTCCATGGTGTCAAGGTGTATGAAACACTTATATTACACTTTACGACACTTAGGGAGAGGTACCTAGGTGTGAAAATTTCATGTGTAACAGTAGGCACCAACCTAATATTACAAATATTATAGGTACCAACCTAATATTACAAATATTGTAGGCACCAACCTAATATTACAAATATTGTAGTTAGCAACCTACTAGAGATGCCATTATCTTTAACTAAGCACCTAATTAGAAAGATTTTGACACCATCCTACGAGGGTGTTAGGGACCTAAACCCCTATGTTCTCATGTAGGTAGAATAATATATTTCCATGTAATAAAGGTCAATACTAGTTAATAAGTCCTATTTAATAAATATGAATTGTAACACCTTGATTCTAACCCTTATAAACTATAATGTATTGTGTAAATGTGAATTAGGATGGTGAGTCGGTGAAGTTGAAAAGGGGAAAGATGTTGATTAAGGTTGGTTTTCATTGATGTCAACCCTTGAAGAAAGCCCCGCAGCACAAAGGTTTGGGTAATGGACCCAAGATTGTTTGATGTAAAGATGACTCATTATTTTCTCATCATGGTTGATAAGAAGTAAATATTGATGAACTCCAAAGTGGTTCCCTTATGGTGAAATCCCTCATGGTAAGATGCTTTGTGGAGTAAGAGAACCCATGCTTAATTCTGGAATAATGAGTTGAAGGATAGTGAATTTGTCAGGGAAACTATCCTAGATAGATAGTGTTTGTCATGTTGTTTCTGGTGGTATGTGGAACGCCACATAACTCCTCATGGTTAGAGAGTTATGACCATACGAAGTTGGATATCCCCTCATAAGTCTTATAGAATCCCCCAAGGGTCAAAGTGCTTTGCAAAAGAAATTATTTTAAATAAAGAAGCCCTAAAATAAGGAAAGTGTAAGGCTACATGAAGATATAAATAAGAGGGAAAACTCACTCATTAAACACACACTTGTACATTTTGTATATCTATTTTCTTGTGTAAAGCTTCTTGTAAATACTTGTGGATACATATGAAGTGGCGAACGCCTGAGGTAGCACAAAGGGTTGATGGTGAAATTCTCGGATTTACAGAAAACTCCATTTTCTGAGGCATATGAGGGTTGTCTATGTATAGGGTGTGTACAATACACGGGATGTCTGTGTATAGGGAGCATATGTACATGGGCTGGTGGTGTATAGGGTGAGTACATGTTGATAAAGCCATGAAACTTGAGAAGATGAAGGTACAGAGGTTCTAGATTTTGAGATCAAGCTCCTAGGAAGGTCTAGAGTGCTCAGATATGTTAGATCCATCCATTGATTTAAAAGGTATGTCTTATTTCTATGAATAGTTGGATTTTGATGTATGCATGAGAAATGGCAATGGAGATTTGAGGATTCTCCCTAGAGAGACTAGTGGCTACATGGGATCTTCTGTATAAGTTAGATCTACATAAATACAGTGCTGGTATATTTATCATTGATACTTCTTGTTGAGACACATCTTGTATTTCTTGGCATATGGCTAAGAGGTTTTATGGTACATGGTTGAGATCTTGTATTTATTGATGTATTGAGAAATTGAATATCATTAAGGGGTTGATGACTAAGATCATGTGAGGGATATTATACTTGTTCATGATTACACATACCTATATGGCACATGACTAGGGAGAGACATACTTGCCTTTAGTAGAGGTTATGTATGAGGATGCATTCACAGGGTACAGTTAGAGTCTGGATACAGTAACAAATTACAGATCTATGTGAAAGAAGTTACATAGGGTAAAAAGTTTTCAAGTGAAAGGAAACCCTAGTTTCAGAAGGAATACACAGGCTACATAACAGACATGGCACGTACATACGCAAGCTTCATTAGTACAGGTCATGTATATGTTGTATTTTTGTAGATACATGTTTAGTTCAGGTATGGTTTGATTACAGGGCAGTTGTACAGATTGGATACAGGGTAGTGGTACAGGTTGATATAGTTTTACATTAGTATATCTCATAGTGACAGGTTGATAGTGGTTCCATCATTCTACTTCTATTTCAAGTCGGTTGGACGTGGCAAGGATAGGTGGTTGTAGACACATTTTGGTTATAGCCAGAGAAGATAGGGGGTTGTAGCCTCCTTCTAGTTGTAGCCAAGGAATTGGGGAATTGGAGCTTCCCTCAAGTTGTAGCCTCAAAAACCAGGGGGTTGGAGCCTCCTTCTAGTTGCAGCTAGAAAACAATGGAAGTTGGTGCTTCCAATGAATGTAATTCTTCAAGAAATATAAGAAAAGACATTCCGTGGTTTTCCCTCGATTTGGGTTTCCACGTAAAACACTGGTGTACTGTGTATGTGTGTGATTGTTTATTTCTTATTGGTCATTAATGGATAATAATTCTACATTGATATAAAACTTGAAGAAAAAGGATTATAATTACGCTATTACTGATTCACCCCTCCCTCTCAGTAATCCAACAATTAGTATCAGAGCAGGTTCCTTCAGAAATCAGTTTAACCACTGAAAGATAGATCATGGATATTACCAACTCGTATAAAAATGGAATACCATAGTTTGATGGACATAAGTATTCTTTTTGGAGCATAAGGATGAAGACATATATAGAGGCACAGAGATTTCAAGTTTGACAATCAATTGTAGATGGATACACAACACTAGAAGTTCCACCAACAAATGACAAAGCAGTAAAACTCAGTGAGAATAATTCCAAAGCCAAAAATTCACTTTTGAATGGTCTCAGTGATACGGTTTTCACCAAAGTTGCACATTGTAAATCTGCTAAAGAGATTTGGGACAAGCTTCGAAATATTTATGAAGGAGATTCAAAAGTCAAAGAAGACTCTGACAAAGAAGACTCTGAAGAAGAATATGAATAAGCCGAAGAAGAATTCAAAGAATAAATTGAAGAGGTAGAAGTAGACTTTCGAGAATAATTAATGTGTGCCATAGAAGTTATCAGAAGAGAAAAGAAGAAGAACAAAAAACTATAAGCAGAACTAGAAAAAAAGGAAGACACTCAAGAACTAGAAAAAATGATCACAAAATTTAAAGTTCAAATAGAAAAAGATAAAATAATTGAAGAAACACTCAAAGAACAGCTAGAAGAAAAGGACAGGATCATCGGAAACTTGGAAGAAGATATTGCCACATTAAGAAAGGATATTCAAAATAAAAATATGCAGAATATATCAAAAGTTATGAATGACATTATCAACAGTAAAAAATCTCATCTTGACAAGTCTAGACTTTGATACAATTAGACAGAAAAGGGATCAAGCTCCAAAACAACAGAGCAAGAAACAAATACAAAAATCTATGCAGAAACAATCAAAGGGGACATGAAGATATACAAGGAAGATTACAGGGACACTCCTCCACCGAGAAGATTCATATTTCAAAATCAACAACAGACAGATAGGCCTCAAGAAGAAGAAGGATTCATCAGAGCACCTCCTTTCAGAATATCTTCAACTCCCAGGTATCAAACTATATTTTTTTGTTTATTTTATGCAAGTAATAATTTTGGACATAAAGCTGTAAATTGCAGAGCTAACAATAGGAACAATAACAACTTTGAGAGTCATACATAAAGGGGTTATTCAAGAAGACCTAGTGAAACACAAAGAATAATTTACAACAGGTTTGAATCCTTGAGCACTGAAGTGGAATGTTACAAATGTAACAACTTTGGACACATGGCCAAAGATTGCAGAATGATAGTCCCTCCTAAAGAACCTCAACAAAATAACAATAGTCATAGACAAGAACCTCAAAAAATGACATGGATAAGAAAGCAAGATCAATATAGAAATGAAGAATGAACAGTCGCTCTACAAGCTAAGAAGAAGAAACATGGTTGATATGTTGACAGTAGGTGTTCAAAACACATGACAGGTGATAGAGACAAATTTATTACATTACAAAAGGAAAGAAATGGATCAGTCTCCCTTAGAAATGACAATTCAGCCAAAATCATTGGAGAAGACATAGTCTAAATTGGGAACAAGAATGAAAAGGCCCAAAATGTTCTACTGGTAGAAGATATGAAACATAATCTTCTAAGTGTGAGTCAAATGTGTGACCAAGGTCATAAAGTTACTTTTGATTCACAAAAGTGTGATAAGAAGAGAAGGTTCAGGGAAATTGGTCGGTATAGTTGCAAGAACTTTAAACAACATATATTTGTTAAGTGAAATTGGAAATGAAAAGTGTTGTCTAGGAAAGGAAGATGAAAGTTGGCTATGGAACGGAAGAATGGGTCACATGAACTTTGATAACCTTGTCAAAGTTAGCAAAATAGAAGTAGTCAGAGAAATGCCCCAGATCATGAAACTGACCAATACTTTATGCAAGCATTGTCAACAAGGAAAGAAAACAAAGACCAGGTTCAAATCAAAGGAATATTCAACAACAAAACCACTGGAAATTGTGCATATTGATCTAGTTGGACCAACTACAACAAAGGGCTTAAAATGTGAGAGATACTTTATGTTATTAATTGATGATTATACAAGAATGATTGCAGTTTGTTTTCTCAAGAACAAGTCAGAAGCTTTTGAAAACTTCAAGATCTGCCAGGAAATGGTTGAAAATGAGATGGATTCAAGAATCAAATGCTTGGGATCTAATAATGGAGGAGAGTTCACTTCAAAGGAATTTATGGACTACTACAACAATCATGGAATAAAAAGACAATTCTTCATTTCTAGGACACCTCAATAGAATGGAGTTGTTGAAAGAAAGAACAAGACAGTACAGGAAATGGCTCGAACAATGATAATGGATTCCAAATTGACAGATATATTTTGGACATAGGCAATGAATACAAAAGTTCACATTCAAAATGGAGTAATGCTCAGAAACAACGCTGATAAAACTTCCTACTAGCTATGGAAAGGAAGACCAACAAATGTGAAGCACTTTAGAGTTTTCGGAAGCAATGCTACATCAAAAGATAACATGGCATAATGGGAAAGTTTGACTCTCGTGTGGACAAAAGAATACTGGTTGGTTACTCAAATACAAGGAAAACATACAAGTGTTACAATCTAAGATTAAACAAAGTTGTGGAAAGAATCAATGTAACAATTGATGAAACAGACATACCATAATCAAAAGAAGAAGAAAAAAAATCAATGGAACAACTTTTTGAAGAAAAAGATAAAAAAGAAGTAGAAGAGGAAGATGAAGAGAATCCGACAAAAGAAGAAGAGCAAGTTCAGAAAGTGTCTCCAAAGACACCCAGTAAACGAGTACAGAAGAATTATCCTTCATATCAAATTATCGGGAACAAAGATGCAGGAGTTAAGACTAGAAGAAAAATTCGTTCACTAGAACAAACACACCTGGCACTCTTATCTACAATTGAACCAAACTGTTTTGAAGAAGCCAACAAGGATGAATTTTGGAATAAGGCCATGGATGAAGAATTGGATCAAATAGAGAAACATGACACTTGGGAATCGGTTCCAAGACCAAAGAATAAGAATGTGATCGGCACAAAATGGGTTTTCAGGAATAAATTAAATGAAGATGGACAGGTTACAAGGAACAAAGCTAGATTGGTATGTAAAGGACAAGCACATATTGAAGGAATCAACTTGAAGATATATTTTCCCCAGTTGCCAGGATGGAAGCAATCTCTTTGATTTTAGCTTATGCATGCTCTAAAAAAGTTAAAGTATATCATATGGATGTAAAATCATCTTTTCTAAATGAGGAACTTGAAGAAGAAGTCTACATTGAACAACCAGAAGGATTTCAGTTGTTAGAGAACACAGATTATGTGTGTAAATTAAAGAAGGCCTTGTATAGTCTAAAACAAGCTCCTAGAGCATGGTACTCTAGACTGAATAAGTATCTGTAGCAAGAAGGGTTTAGAAAAGGAAGTGTAGACTAAAAAATCTACATCAAGGTAAGTCAAGGTAATATTTTATTAATTGAAGTTTATGTTGATGATATTATTTTTGGTAGTGATGATGACAGGTTAAGCCAGAAATTTGCAAAAGATATGAAAAATGAATTTGAAATGTCATTACTTGGAGAACTATTCTTCTTTTTGGGACTTCAGATACGTCAAAGCAACCAAGGAATTTTTATTTCTCAAACCAAGTATATCAGAGAAATGATAAAGAAGTTCAGAATGGAATATTGCAAACCAGTTATCACTCCCATGCAAACCAGTTGCAAGTTGAGAAAAGATGATGATTCGAAGTCTACAGATCAGAGAAAATACAGGTCAATGATTGGCAACCTAATATATGTGACAACATCCAAACCAAATGTAATGTAGGTAGTTGGACAAGTGGCACAATTTCAAGCAGCGCCAAAGGAATCACATGTATTAGCAGTGAAGAGGATTTTCAGATATCTCAAAGGAATAGAAGAGTTTGGATTATGGTATCCAAAAGGAAAGGATCTATCACTCATTGCCTACTGTTGGCCCTTGACCAGGTTTTGTTGATATCTTGTCAAGTATGACCTATTTTTGGACTTCAACATCCGGTCGAAGGAGGAGCACAGGACAAAGCAGAGATCGTAGGATATCAACCCCTTTTTGGTATGTGGGAATATGTAACGGGAATGGGATGTCGGCCCATGGGTTTACCCATGTTTAGGCCTATTTTGTATGTATAAATAGATGTATAGGAAATGTAAAAGGAAAAAGAGAACGAATGCATCTATGTGATGTTAGTATGCAAGTAGGCTAAGTGCCAAGAGATTGGATCTGTGTGATCAAGACTTGTAAGGTTTTGAGCATATTGTGTGAGACTTGAAGATCTAAGTGCAAGTCATTGTAGCAAGATTGTGGAAGGCTTAGTGCTGGAACACAACGAAGAAGGATCTAGTGAGCTGCATAGATCTTCTTTCCTATGCAGAGTAAGGTTTTTGAGTCTCTGTGCTTATAACCGATTGACTGAAGACAATAAATAAGAAGAGTTGGTGGACGTAGCCTCAGGGTGGGGGTGAACCATGTAAACGTTGTTTTGTTATTCTTTGTGCTTTTCTTAATGTGTTTATGACTCTCTTTATAAGTGCTTTGATAGAGATAGATAAATCTGTTCATGCTTTGTGCTAATGATGTGTAAGAATGTTAGATCTGAATTCTATGAATGTTCTTAGTGCTTGCTTCTGCTAGATCTGATTCATCTGTTTGTGCTAATTAATTAACTACATTAGATTAGTGTGAATGTTACGAAGCTCTGTTTTATCAGTGAAGTAGATATTGATTGCATATTGAGGATATGACGGTGCTAAGTTATCTATTAAGTATCATAATCACATATCTGTGTCCCAGCTAAGGTTGTAGACACCTAAGTCTTGCAACCACGCCTGCCTCTACCTTAGGTGAGACTTCATCTTCTTCACAGGTGTTTCCGAAAGGGCCGATAGTTAGGGTTTTATTGGTGTGTTGTTGTAGCATTGAACCCTGGGTCTGCCCCTGTGCCAACAAATGGTTCTATTGTTGAGACTGAAACTATGATTGCTGGGAAATGAGAAAGAAGAAGCTTAGTGCAAATATTTGTCCTGAAGCTGTGAAATCTATGTGCATAGATTTGTTGCTCTAGTACGTAGTATTATACTTGATTTATAAAGCTCTGCACTAAAAGAAAGAAGCCCGATCTGAGGAAAAGAAGTCGGATCTGAAGGAGAGAAGCAAGATTTGAAAGATTTGTGCTCTAAGAAAGGTAAAAGTGAGAATTTTTTATTAAAAGAGGTAATATTTGCAAGCTCTGTGCTCTGATAAAGGTAAGAATAGTGAAAATTTTTAGATATGGAAGCTTTGCGCTTTGTAGAAGTAAGATAAGTGGAAATTTTTGTTTCTACAGTATGGATCAATGGAGTCTGTCCTAGTTTGAAAACTAGGGTATTGATAGATAAAGGAAGATTTGATATTAATAGATCTGACAAGAATAGTGAAAGATATGTTATACCTATGCATAGAAATAATGTTTGGACTAACAAGTGGATGCAGGATCCTAGAAAGAATTTTTTTCAGGTTAGCTCCTATGCTCCTAGCGCACAATATAGGAGAATTTGGGGATCATTTAAAAGAAAGAGAGGATTAACCCTCTGTTACATCTGCAAAAGACCAGGACATATTGCTACATAATTCCCTAGAAGAAGACCTAGTTGTCTTTGTTTCAAAGATATGGACCATGAAGTGTTGGATTTCCCTAGAATGATTGCTAAGCTTCAGGGAATGAATCTGAACCAAGAAAACCCTAAGGCAGATCTAGAAATGGAAGAATCCCATAAAGAATCAGAGAAAGTATTGTTACAGATGAAAGAAACCATGAATGACCACCCAAATATCAGCTTATCAGGGATATTCAAAGAAAAAGAATGCATCGAAGTAGAATAAGAGACTTCGACATTGACTGTGTTCTGGATGAGGAAACACAAGTGAATATCATGACAGAGAGAACTTGGGAAGCTATAGGGAAGCCTTCTATGATTCCTTCATTAGGAGGAATAAGATTATTCAGAGGAAAACTGGTAAACCTATGTGGGAAGCTCACTCGTGTACCTATGCACGTTAATGGAACTTCGACAGAAGAATATTTTGAGATTATTAAATTTATTGAAGACAGCGCCCCGTTTACCATGTTACTAGCAAACCCTTTGATTGAAAGAGACCAGGCTAGAAGGAAAGAAGAAGAAGCAGTGTCAGAACAACAAAAGAAAGAGTTAAAATAATTCATGACTAGAAGGATCACACATTTGATTTTAGAACAGGAGAACATATCAAAGCTATTTAACACCAGAGACCCTGATGTCGAAGTTGCAAGAACCATAGAAGACCAACAAAAGACTGAAGTACTTATCCTAGATAAATAAAAAGTA
>JASDQU010102195.1:468138-510479 GCA_032191745.1 Picea mariana | reverse complement strand
TTTGATTGAAAGAGACCAGGCTAGAAGGAAAGAAGAAGAAGCAGTGTTAGAACAACAAAAGAAAGAGTTAAAATAATTCATGACTAGAAGGATCACACATTTGATTTTAGAACAGGAGAACATATCAAAGCTATTTAACACCAGAGACCCTGATGTCGAAGTTGCAAGAACCATATAAGACCAACAAAAGACTGAAGTACTTATCCTAGATAAATAAAAAGTATTACCCTCAAATCCTAGGAAAGAATCTCAACAATGCACAGTGACTATGTCAAATGAAGATAAGAAGTCAGAATGGAAAAATACATACCGAGATGAATATCACTGGAAAAAAGGCTAGAAAGCTAAGTAAGAATAGGGCCAAGATTGAAAAGTTATAGAACATTCCAGAGGGAACCTCACTGAAGGAAAATTTGCAAAATTGGAGCTTCATCGGGATATCAAAACAACGACATATAGCACTTCGCCATGGCAAAGCAATATAGTCATTGGGGAACGTTATAACCATTAGATCGATGCTTTGAATGGGCATAAAGGAAATTATGGTTCGTCATCAGACCATTGGATTGCACCATAACGAACATAACCGAGTTAATGAAGACCTCATACCCGTTGTCTTGTCGAGTTACCTATTTATCCCACCGCGCCACACACTGAGAAAACTTTTGCTAATTGAGAGTTTGATCCCGCAGACTAAGTGAATTGTATACAGTGATCATTGCACTCTTGTTGTTTATTCTACTATAGTGTCTAAGTTAATTTGACCTCGATCTAATTAATCCTAAGCGCATATGTCCGAAGAACTCAATGCAGTCGAAGAATCAGTGACATAAGTACTCCTTGACCTAATGACTGATAGAGTCATGTCAGAGAGAGAGTTATCTACAGGTGTACAACCATCATCCACGAGAGGACTGCCAGCCTCTCCGTCAACTGCTCGAATGGGACCATCCCGACCATCAGATGAGAAGAAAACTAAGCACAAGGATGATCTCGTGAATGTTAAGTTGATTCCAAGCATATTACCTACTTATATACCACCTTTGAGCAGTTTTGTAAATAGTGACAACGTGCCAAGATATTTTGAGTACACCTTGATCACTGTGTACCTCTCGAAGGGGATACGCGTAGTTCACACAGACCAAGAAAAGATTGCAGCGTTGAAGTTTAGTGACTTCAACCTCGGCTACAGGAAGGTCTACAACATGCTTTCCCTACATAAGTACCTAACCAGAACAAAGGGAAAGAATTCAAAGATCCTCCCTCAGTCATGGACCCATAATCTAGTGCAGTCCACCCTGCTGAACGTTATGAATATTATGCACTTTGGATGACACCAGGAGGTGAATGCATGTGTCAAATTGTTGTTGTCTTGTTACCATGGAGGTTATCTATGGTTAAACCATTGCATAACAATGGATCTGACATTGATAAATAAGATCACTAGGCTTAGTATGCAAGGACCCGACCCACATGATTTCTATCCTCGAAAATCCATGGACCACGCTCTCACTCAAAGGATCAAGGACACTTATGGTGATGTCAAGAAAGGAACACGGGGCTACATGGTAGATTCTATCTAGAGTGGTGCAGTGCGCCTTGCCTGTCAGATGATTGCAGGGAAGTTAGTACGCAAGAATCGACTGACCCAAGTGACTGGTTTTGTAGTCAACCTCATAGGGAAGTGCACGAAGGGCCTACAAATGAATTGGGCACAGTTTTTGGTGAACCAATTAGAACTTGACTGCAGAGAAGCCCAAGATCAAGGGTACAAATTCCACTTCAGATGGCTATTGATCCTGATCGCTTTCATCACCTGGGAGATTCCAGAAGGTGTGACCTTCCGGGACATCGAGCCATTTGAACCATTGGCTATGAAGTTCAGTACATTGTGGTACTCAAGTGACATGAATAAGAAATGGCAGTCAACTGTCATGTTCCATACATACTACAACCAATTGAAGATAGCCATACAATTCGAGACTCACATAACTCCAAATAATTTACATAGGTTCAGTCCTTTGATGAAGTTCAGCATAGACCGACATTTCATTTATATCACAGTGCAAGCTGACGAGCATAAGTAGCGAATTCAATCCTATTATAAGCTAGCAGAGAAGGACTTGGAGGAGATCACCAAGGACTGGTCAGTGGACCTCCTCATTCTAGCAGAACCTGCAGAGATATTTGCTATAGACAGTCCAGAAACTGTGCAGGATACACCCGAGCCAAGAAAGACAAAGAAGACCGAAGAGGTCCATGATTTAGACAGCGCATCTGTGAAGACTTCTTCCATCTCACCCAAGAAAGGAGGTGATGATATAGAGTTGAATGAAACATAGGTCAAGCAGAAGCAGGGTGACAAGGATGATCCCTTGAAAAAGAGGAAAGGTTCACCTTTGAAACCTTCCTCTCAAAAGAAATCAAAGGCCACTATGATGAAGATGCAGACCATCGTCACCTCTGATGACTTTGACTTCCTTGTAGCAACCATAAATGATGCTTCACTGGAGATAGTAGAGAAGCAGGAAGCAAAGCAAGATGAGATATATGATCGAATCACGACTGAACTTCGAGGAGTACAACAGGCCCTACAATCCAACCGTGCAGTCTTCACTGCGCTAGGAGAGCCAGAAGTGGGATATGAGCCAGCTCAAATCCACCGAATAGTTGATACAGTTGAAGCTCACCTTTGACGAGCGTAATAAGAAACAATTAAAGCCACCCAAGATTTGACACAAGTACAAGGAGTCCTTGTAGAGCAACACAGTACTACAGAACGGAAGAATATTGCTCTCTAGGCAAAGTTCAACAAAGAAAAAGCCCAACTGTAGAAAGAAAAGGAACAGTTTCTCATGGAGCAACTAGAAGTAAAAGAAATGGTCAACAGGGCACTTCTCTCTGTGGCTGTCGTAGAAGTAAAGTCAAAGGATCAAGTCACGAAGCAAGTAGCACAACTTTAAGAAGTGATCCAGCAGCTCCAACAACGCATAGCAAATTTATAGCTATGCACTATACCAGAGAGTCCAAAGAAGGTAATAGACTAGCGAGAATCCATTGCCTACAACGCAGATGACAGATTGAAGGCCCTTACCTTATAATGCAAGCAATTTGTTGATCGCAATGCCCAGACATATGAGAAACTTATCGAGAACCCAGAGTTTCAGGCACTGGAGTCACAGCTCTAGGAAGCGAAGAAACACACAGAAACACTATAGGCGCAGTTGAAGTCTCTGTTAGTTATGGAGAGAATGAAGAGATATCAAGAGCAACAAACCTCCCAACAACAAATCCATTATATCCAGAGCAGAGTTATGGAGATAACTCAGAAAATACAACTGGTACAATATAAGGCCTATCGGTTGTTTACAGAGGTGGAATGCTAGGGAGCAGAACTAGAGTAGGTTAACACTGCGGCAGAACAATGCCTGGAAGGGCCTCTGAATGATGCAATCATTCAAGAATTTGTTGAAAAAGAGCACGTAGCATAGAAGCAAGTCGAATCAGTTCGAGCCAAGCTCGAAGAGTTCGAAGTAGAACTTCCTACATCAGAGTGACTCGAGACAAGTCACAGGTGAGTGTTGGGGGCCTGTTGGCCCTTGACCAATTTTTGTTGATATCTGGTCAAGTTTGACCTATTTTTTGACTTCAGCAGCCTGTCAAAGGAGGAGCACAAAACGAAGCAGAGATTGTGGGATCTCGGCCCCTTTTTGGGATGTGGGAATATCTGATAGGAATGGGATGTCGACCCATGGGTTTACCCATGTTTAGGCCTATTTTGTATGTATAAATAAATGTATAGGCATTGTAAAAGGAAAAAGAGAATGAAGGCATCTATGTGATGTTAGTATGAAAGTAGGCTAAGTCATTGGATCTATGTGATGAGGATTTGTAAGGCTTTGTTCATACTCTGTGAGACTTGCAGAGCTAAGTGCAATTTATTGTAGTAATATTGTGGAAGGCTTAGTGCTGGAACGCAAGGAAGAAGGATCTAGCGAGCTGCATAGTTATTCTGTCATGTGCAGAGTAAGGTTTTTGAGGCTCTGTGCTTGTAACTGATTGACTAAAGACAATAAATAAGAAGAGTGGGTGGATGTAGCCCCAGGGTGGGGGTGAACCACGTAAACACCGTGTTGTTATGCTTTGTGCTTGTTTTAATGTGTTTATGACTCTCTTGCTAAGTGCTTTGATATAGATAGATAAATTTGTTCATTCTTTTTGCTAATGATGTGTAAGAATGTTAGATCTGACTTCTATGAATGTGCTTAGTTCTTTCTTCTGCTAGATCTGATCCATCTTTTTGTGCTAAGTACTTAACTACATTAGATCAGTGTAAATGCTACGAAGCTCTGTTTTATCAGTGAAGTAGATATTGATTGCATATTGAGGATATGACGGTGCTAAGTGCTCTATTAAGTATCATAATCACAGATCTGTGTCCCAGATAAGGTTGCAGACACCTAAGTCTCGCAACCACCCGTGCCTCTACCTCGGGTGAGACTTCAGCTGCTTCGTAGGTGTTGCTGAAAGGGTTGATAGTTAGGGTTTTTTTGGTGTATTCTTGTAACGTTGACCCCTGGGTCTACCCCTGTGCCAACACCTACACAGATGTAGATTGGGCATATTGTATTGATGACCAATGAAGCACCAATGGAGCAGCGCTCTACTTGGGTGAGTGTTTAGTATCATGGCTAAGAAAGAAATAATCATCAATATCTTTATCTACAGCCGAGGTAGAGTATATTGCAGCAACATCATGTTGTACACAGGTTCTTTGGATGAAACAAACTTTGAGAGATATACAGATTGAGTATGATGAGCCCATTCCTATCTATTGTGATAATACAAGTTCCATCAGTATCTCAAAAAACCCGGTGATGCACTCCAAGACAAAGAACATTCCAATCAAGTATCATTTTCTACGGGAGCAGGTTGTAGAAAAGAATATCAGAGTTGAGTATGTGGGCACAAAAAAAAAAGTGGCAGATATCTTTACAAAACCACTTCCATGGGAATCCTTTGAATATCTTCGCCAAAGACTTGGAGTTATTTCTACTCCAAAATGAATGCTTTTTGAATGCTTATATTATGTCTTAGATTTACACGAGGAAGCACCTTAAAAGGATAGTTCAGTTAGGGGGAACAACCCTGGATGGAAAGATACCTTTTCCATTGATGAAAAAGGGGGAGAGTTTTATCATATGCAGAGGACAAAGGAATGGTTCTAAGGGGAGCAGATTTATCAGATGCAGAGGACAGAGGCATGGTTCCAGGGGGAGCAGATTTATCATATGCAGAGGATAGAGGCATGGTTCCAGGGGGAGCATGAGTGATATGATTTCAGTATTGCATTAGAGTGTTTCCATAAATGCCAAAGGGGGAGATTGTTGATTAAGGTTGGTTGTCATTGATGTCAACCCTTGAAGAAAGCCCCGCAACACAAAGGTTTTGGTAATGGACCCAATATTGTTTGATGTAAAGATGAATCATTATTGTCTCCTCATGGTTGATAAGAAGTAAATATGGATGAACTCCAAAGTGGTCCCCTTATGGTGAAAGCCCTCACGGGAAGACACTTTGCGGAGTAAGAGAACCCATGCTTAATTTTGGAATAATGAGTTGAAGGACAATGAATTTGTTAGGGAAACTGTCCTAGATAGATAGTTTTTGTCATGACATTTCTGGTGGTATGTGGAATGTCACATAACTCCTAACGGTTAGAGAGTTATGACCATACGAAGTTGGAGAACCCCTCATAAGTCTTATAGAAGCCCCCAAGGGTCAAAGTGGTTTGAAAAATAAATTATTTTAAATAAAGAAGCCATAAAATAAGGAAAGTGTAAGGCTACATGAAGATATAAATAAGAGGCAAAGATCACTCATTAAACACACACTTGTACATTTTGTATATCTATTTTCTTGTGTAAAGATTCTTGCAAATACTTGTGGATACATCTGAAGTGGCGAACATCTGAGGTAGCATGAAGGGTTGACAGAGAAATTCTTGGATTTATAGAAAATCCCATTTTCTGAGGCATATGCGCGCAGTCTGTGTATAGGGTGTGTACAGTATGCGGGCTGTCTGTGTATAGGGAGCATTTGTACGTGGGCTGACTGTGTATAGGGTGAGTACATTTTGATAAAGCCATGAAACTTGAGAAGATGAAGGTGTAGAGGTTCTAGATTCTGAGATCAAGCTCCCAGGAAGGTTGAGAGTGCTCAGATACATCAGATCCATCCATTGGTTCAAAAGGTGTGTCTTATTTCTATGAATAGTTGGATTTTGATGTATGCATGAGAAATGGCAATGGATATTTGAGGATTCTCCCTAGAGAGACTAGTGGCTACATGGGATCTTCTGTATAAGTCAGATCTACAAAAATACAATGCTGGTATATTTATCATTGATACTTCTTGTTGAGGTACATCTTGTATTTCTTGTCATATGGATAAGAGTTTTTATGGTACATGGTTGAGATCTTGTATTTATTGATGAATTGAGAAATTGAATATCAGAAAGGGGTTGATGAATAAGATCATGTGAGGGATATTATACTTGTTCATGATTACACATACCTATATGGCACATGACTAGATAGAGACATACTTTTCTTGAGTAGAGGTTATGTATGAGGATGCATGCACAGGGTATAGTTATAGTATAGATACAATGACAAGTTACAGATCTATGTGAAAGAAGTTACAGAGGGTCAAAAGTTCTCAAGTGAAGGGAAACCCTAGTTTTAGAAGGAATACGCGGGCTGCATAATAGATAGGGCATGTACATACATGGGATGCATCACTACAGGTCGTGTATCTGTTGTATTTTTGTAGCTACATGTTCAGTTCAGTTACGGTTTGATTACAGGGAAGTTGTACAGATTGGATACAAGGCAGTGGTATAGGTTGATACAGTTGTACATCAATATATCTCATAGTGATAGGCTGACAGTGGTTCCATCATTCTACTTCTACTTCAGGGCGGTTGGACGAGGCAAGGATAGGTGGTTGTAGCCACCTTTTGGTTGTAGCTGGAGAACATAAGGGGTTGTAGCCAGAGAATTGGGGAGTTGGAGCTTCCCTTAGGTTGTATCCTGAGAAACTAGGGGGTTGGAGCCTCCTTCCAGTTGTAGCTGAAAAACAAAGGAAGTTGGTGCTTCCAATGAATGTAATTCTTCAAGGCTTATAAGAAAAAGCATTTCGTGGTTTTCTCCCGATTTGGGTTTCCACGTAAAACACTGGTGTACTGTGTATGTGTGTGATTGTTTATTTATTATTTCTCATTATTGGATAATAATTATACATTGATATAAAATTTGAAGAAAAAGGATTATAATCACGCTATTACTGATTCACCCCCCCTTATTAGTAATCCAACAAAAGAGTGCCTAGGAAATGTAATACATCTATACACATCAATAAAATACACCGTTGGCTGGAAGACAGATAAGAACAAAAGAGATAGGGGTATATGATTCCACGAGAGAGGGGGATTAAGGGGCTAAGTCTTTTTGTTATATTTTTATTTACTCATAATTAATTTTATGGAGAAAAGGGGTTACATGAGATTCTTGGGGGAGGTCGTGTGGTTATTGATTTTCATATAATTATATAAACATCCCATTTGGGTTGTTTTGGGGGTGGTTCAATTCTTCTTCTTCTTCTTCTTCTTCTTCTTCTTATTCTTCACTCACTTTCTTGTTGTTCTCGTTTCACTTGTTCTTATTCATTCACGGTTGCACCCTTATCACTCTTTGATTTTTTGGGAGCCTCATTCTTTCTAATTCATGTGCTCTTGGTCTAAGCATGGAAACAAATGGTTGTAGGAGGAGAGTCATTGCTAGGTGGCTATAATAGATTACTGATCATTCTAGGAGGGAATGGATTCCTGTGTGCATGAGATTTATGGTAGTTTAGAAAGAATTGTCCACAACTAAGAATCCTTGGAATTTGCAGTAGAGCAATTTCCTGACCAATAGAACTGGATCCTTGGAGAGAAATGGAATAGCTTGAGGGATTTCATGGTAGAGAAAGGTGTTCATTTCTTTGGGTTGTGCAATAAGAGGGGAAAAGATAACTAGAATTTCAGATTTACTATGTGGTTGTGAAACTTGAGAGTTAGTTATCCAACTTTTGTGTGTTTTATATTTTGGCCTAGGACCTATCCTTGTGGATTCATAGCCCTGGCTCGAGGGTGACCTGCTGTTGAGAGTAAATGAACAATAGTGTCTATGGTTGGGAATACATCCTTGGTCTGTAGCCAGTTGGTGAATGTTTTCTTGAAAAGATCAATGGTCTATGTCATGCATTTTATTGTGTTTTTAATTATCTTTCAGATATGTGCTTATAATGTTCCCGTCTGCTGGTTATTTATTGTGCATGGAACGTTGTTTATATCTTTTATGCTGTAGCATGGATATTGATTAATGCATGTGGGTATTTCATGCTTGTTTTCGTATTAAATGTTATTAGAATTCAATATTAGTTTAGAAGCAAGTTTTAGAAGTAGCGTTCCCATCCTGTGGGTGGCTGGGTACGTTACAGAATGGTATAAGAGCTTCTAATTGAAACACCAGACTGGTATGGGCCATAATGGTTGAACATGGTATTTTCCTTAAGAACTGTTATAACCCTAATTTTCACCAGACATGCATACCTAACAATAGGCCATCTTACTTACTATTTTTGCCAAGCCAATACTGAATAACTCTTCTTAAAAACCAAATTTTTGAAGATGTACGTGCCCTACACCATTACTTCCCACATATGTACGCTAGTTGCATCACTATTTCCCACGTACGTACGCTAGCTGCACCATTACAGCCCGTGTATACCCACAAAAGTTGCAAAAAATAAAAAGTTGCAAGGGAATACGAGATTTTGGGTAGTTTCCTAACTAATTGACCTCCCATAGACCATCACCCAACCGAATAACTATATTTTTGGCATATAAAAGAAGGTGTTGGGGTCCCATTCTAAGGAGAAGCATGAAAGAAGTGGAACTCTACTCATTTCCTAATCCCCCCTTGCCCTAAGAATTTTCAACCACATTGTGAGTTTGAGCCAGAATTCCCCATTCTTTCCCTTTTTCCTCATCCATAAGCCTATGCCTATTCTCTAGAGAGAAGTGTGAGAGAATAAGAATACGTGGAAGAAGTTGGAGCTTGGTGAAGAGGAGCCCAGGACCGGGTTTGAGGAGTAGTCGTTGATCTCGTTTTGTAAGTGTCATTATGAGATTAGTATAAAGAAGTACTTTTGTCGTCCTGCCATATGATGTGTTTTATCTCTATGTACGATTTACATTTTGTTATGACATCTAACCCATTAATCCATATATAGAATGCTTGTTCACAGTTTCTTATTTGTCTTTTGGTGAATTCAGGTCAGCCTTGGGAGGATATTTGTAGTCAAGAAGTGACTGAACGCATTGGGATCGACACCGGATGCAGAGTTCAAGGTAAGACTACCAGATCGCTATACTTTGTACTTTATATATGAATGTGGGGTGTTGTCAGGATATTTGTTAAAAGTATGAGACTTTAGACGGTTAGCTCTGCTTGCACTTTAGAACCCTAGTGTAGTCCATAGGGGGGTTTTCCCACTATAGCAAGAATGAATACATCCTCGAGATCTTAAAGATTAGGAGTCATAGCATTGTAGAGATCGCACAAAAGCCCGAGCATCATACAACCAGAGATCCTTTGTAAAGGATCGTAGAATCATGACCGTTCCCTTTTGAATTCAAGAGCGACCACAACTGTTAAATCGGGGAGTTATGGATCATTATATCGGAAGTCAGGTGGATCAGGACTGTTGGATAGAGGTGAAACTAGGGGCTGGGTGGGATTAAGTACCAACCGTAATATTGATATGGTCAATCGTTAGTCGTCAATTAAATCCAGGTAGGATATGGAGGCTCCAAAACTTCAACACTCCGATGATTATGGGAGGCAGGGAAGAAGCATGAAATGATGAAGGCCGAAGTCATGAAATCCAATAGACCGTCTGGTGTGATAGGAAGTTTGGGTGAAATATTCATCGTTGATCGTGGTCATCCGAAGTTGACCACTTCGGGAAGTTTAACTCCAAGAGAATCAAACCATTTAGAATTTTTATAATTTGAAGTATCAGAGTGTTGAAGTCCCAAATTTCCATCGACAGTTAGATTGAGGGAAGCACTTCGGGTGTAATGTTGACCGTTAGATGTAGCATTAGTGGAAGATTAGAGTAAGCGTGGGTGCTAACTGATGGTAAGCGATGGTCACCACTTTATGACTGCTTCGGCAGGTGTAACTCTAGGGAATGTTGAACAACTTGAGAGTTTTAAATTGGATTCCCAGAGAGCCAAAGCCCCACAATCTCACCAACCATCAGATCGAAGGAAGAATTCAGGAGCAATTTCATTCGTTGTTCAGAAGTAAAAGGATAGGGAAGTTTTGGGACTTTGGAACTTCACTCATAGGTTTCCATGCACCCATAGCAATCCAAGTACCCAACTCTCTTCTACCCAACCTGTACCACCTATGAGAATGGACCTCCACCCTTCTCTGCCACGCATTCCCTTAGGCAGTCCTTCTCCTTCCAAGGCTCCAACACAGCTGGTCCAAAATATTATTGTTGGAACTCTCAGGACTCGCAACTGTGAGAAAAACAGGGCGCAAACCAACACATATCAGACATGTAGGCCTCAAGTCATGGCTGGATTGCACCAACGAGCACCACAACCAACTATCCCATGGCTAATCTTCAACAGTTCCTTTCCCTTTACTAATCCAAGACGCGGGTGAGGATGGATCAATGAATTGGTAAGTGGGTGCATGAAAGTGTGCGAGGGAAAGAATGGTATGAATGCAGAAGTGAAGGAGCGAACGAGCCAACGACCAACCCCACAATTAGACCAGGGATGGGTTTAAGTATTTTTTGTGCGGGATCAAGAACCTCCTGGCCTTCCCTAATAATCTCATGTCACTGATCCCCTCCCTTATACAAAAAGGGTAATTAAAAATAGGAAATACAAATTTATCCCCTCAATCCCCCTCTCTTGTGGAATCATAGCCCCCTATAACTCTAGTCCTTGTTCGTCTAGTAGCCAACGATGTAGTTATTAATAATAATGATAAAAAACATTACATGTCTTGGGCATAATGGCCCTTTAATAATTGTTTGGGCACTCAGGCCTCTCAACATTGTAACAATACATTATTTAAAATGGGGGTTTGAAACCTAGGGTGTTACATCCCCTCCCCCTTATCTTTGCACTTTCCTCAGTGCACATACAAAATAGAGATCAAAATCTCAAATTTATTCAAAAAGCTACAGGTACTTTGCCCGCATGGAATTTTCATGCTCCCAGGTAGCATCTTCAGAACCGTAGCAGGTCCATTGAAGTTTTACTAGCTCTATAACTCAATTGCGGAGCATTTTGACCTTTCTGTCCAATACCCACACTGGCTGAACCTGAAAGTCTCCCTCTGTCTCTACCTAAATCAGATGCCAATCAATAACATGGTTAAGATCATGTACATATTTCTTTAGTAAAGATACATCAAATACATTATGCACATTCATGGAAGCAGACAATGCCAACATGTATGCAAATGACTCTATTCTGTCTAGTATTTCAAATGGAACATAGAATCTGGTTGCCAGCTTTGTACAACTACCCACTTTCAAAGAGATTTTCTTGGGCTTCACTTTCAAAAGTACATGCTCCCCTACTTTAAATTCTCTATTTGTCCTATTCTTGTCTACATAAAATTTATGTCAATCCTGAGCTGCCTTTAAATTCTACTTGATCTTAACCACCTGGTCTTCCATATCCTTAAGAAACTCCGGCCCAAGTACCACTCTATCTGCTGGGTTGTCCCAGCTTACTGGAGTATCGCTTTTCCTACCATAAAAGGCTTCAAATGGGCTCATTCTCAAGGAAGCTTGATACCCATTATTATATGCAAACTCAACCACGTGTAAGTAATCTTTCCACTTAGATGGCTTATCCATCACATACATTCTCATCATGTCTTCAATTATTTGATTGACCCTCTCTATTTTCTCATCTGTTTGGGGATGATATGCTATGCTAAAGTTTAGATTTGTGCCAAATCCTTTAAACAATCCCCTTCATAAATTGGAGGTAAACTTTATATCTTTGTCCGAGACGATTGTCCTAGGTATCCCATGCAACCTAGCAATTTCCTTCATGAAAATTTCTGCAATATTAGTTGTTGTATGTGTTGTCTTCACATGCACAAAATGAGAAGCCTTTGTTAATTTGTAAACCACCACAATGATTGAATCATGTTTATTATTCATTCTGGGTAATCCTGTGATGAAATCCACGGTGATCACTTCCCATTTCTTCTCTGGGATTGGCAATGGCTAGAGCAATCCCGCTGGGTGCCTATGCTTAGCCTTCACCTTCTGACATTCCATACATCGAGCGATGTAACCAACAACATCCTTGTTCATTCCTAGCCAAAAGAACTGGCTTCTTACTGTTGTAATTGTTTTCTAGTAACCAGGATGTCCAACATAAGGAACATCATGCATTTCCTTCAGTACAAAATTCGTCAATTCTCCAGAACTAGGAACATAGATTCTATTTTTGCACGAGTAATCCGTCTTACTTTATCTCATACTCCTTTATTTTCTGTTGTACATCTCCTTGCTGTAATTTTTTCTTTACCTATAGGTAATGTTGATCTGTAACAAGACCATCTAAAATTTTGATCTTCAAGTCCGACTGATGCATACTGACAATAGTAGCATGCATGAGATGCACTTTTCTACTAAGTGCATTGACAAATTTATTCTCCTTTCCCTTGATATGCTTGATATCGAAGTCATATTCACTTAAAAATTCCATCCATCTTGTTTGCCTGGCATTCAAGGTCGGTTGTTCAAAAATATACTTTAGTCCAATGTGGTTTGTCCTTAATTTGAATTTATTCCCCATGATATAATGCCTCCACATCCTTAAGGTGTGGAAAATGGAAATAAGTTCCAAGTCATGGGTGGCATAGTTCCTCTCATGTTCCTTAAGCTTTATGGACTCATATCCAATGACATGTCCATTTTGCATGAGGACTCCCCAAGTCATTCCTTACATGCATATGTACACACCGCAAAACCTTCATTTGGGTCAGCAATCTTTAACAGAGGTGAACTAGTAAGTAATTCCTTCAACAGATTAAAATTATTTTTACACTTGAGTGTCCATTCAAATTTAGTTCCCTTCTTTTGCAAAGAAGTGATGGGATGAGAAATATTAGAGAACCCTACTATGAACCTTCTGTTGTAGCCATCCAATCCCATAAAAGATCTGACATCTGGCAAATTTCTAGGTGTTGGCCATCCTCTAATGGCTTCGATCTTCTCTGGATCTACTGATATGCCCTGCTCTGAAATAATGTGTCCCAAGTAATGGATCTGATTTTGATAAAAAAAACACTTACTCAACTTGGCATACAACTGATGTTCTCTCAATACTTGCAATACCAGTCTTAAGTGATGTTCATGCTCCTCTTCAGAATTAGAATAGATAAGTATGTCATCCAGGAATACTATGAAAAACTCAACCAAATAATTTATGAATATGCTATTCATTAAGAACATGAAGACATCTGGTGCATTGGTCAGTCCAAATGGCACCACTACAAATTCATCATTGCCATACCTGGTCCTAAAGGTTGTCTTATGAATGTCATATTCCTTGATTCTTACTTGATGGTATCCTGCCCTCGGGTCAATCTTTGAAAATATCTTTGCTCCTCTTAGCTGATGAAAGAGGTCATCGATTCGGGGTAGATGATACTTGTTCTTTATAGTATACTTGTTCAGTTGTCAAAAGTCAATACATAGACTCAAGGTTCCATATTTCGTTTTGACAAAAAGTACTGGTGCTCCCTAAGGTGAAACACTTGGACGTATGTACTCTTTCTTCAACAATTCCTCCAACTGCATTTGTAATTCTTTTAAATATGGTGTGCTCATTTGATAAGGTGTTTTTGACACCGAGGAAGATCTTGGCACTAAATCAATTGAGAAATCTATCTCCCTTCTTGGTGGCAATCCAGGTATTTCTTGGAATACATATTCAAATTCTTGTAGTACCGAGAAATCTTCAAGGCTTGGCCCCTTTGTATTTTCTAGCTCTTCCATATGAGTTGCATACAATTGACATCCTTTCCTAAAACATCTTTTTAGTTGTAAGTGTGAAATATCCCTTATAGAGATGGGTATTGGAACTCCTTTCACAGTGCTTTGTTTCCATTTCCATCAAGACATGTAAATGTCTTGTTATGACAATCTAGGACAACATGATGCTTGTCCAACCAATCCATTCCAATCAGAATATCATAAGACCCCAATGGTATGATATTTAGATCAATACTAGTATTTACACCATTAAGACTTATGGAACAACTTCTGACCATATCATGGATTCTTCTTTTGGTTCTAGTGGATAACTGAACCAAACTTGCTTTTCCAAGTTTACTTTTCTCCAAGTGTAATCTATCCACTATCTTAGGATCAATGTAACAATGAATTGGTCCTGAATCAATCAAAATAGAAACAAGATGATTTTTTATCTTACCTTCCACCTCGATCATATTAGACTGGTACTTTGTTTGTCATTCATTTTGCATAGATTCTTTCCATATCTTCGACTGTTGTAGCCTCTTGAATGTTGTGCACATTCTTCACTCTGTCCTTTCCGTGTGGGAAATCCTTGTACAGGTGATCTTCCTTTCATCCCCAACATTGGATTGGTGGTCTTCCCCTTTTTCCCAAGGAATCTTCCCTCTTGGAATCCACCTTAGCATATTGATCTTGATGATTTCTATTAGGCTCATTCCTATCAAAGGGGGGTTTGAATCCTTTCCTCCTCTGATCAGACTTCTCATTCTTCTTTTCCTTCCAAGATTTCTGTAGGGATTCTCTTCCTCGACCTTTCTCATACAGGTATTTAGCCTTCCTGATGGACTCAATGAAGGTCTTGGGCTCATCATACTTGATCTTTTCCTTATAAAAGGATAGAATTACACTTATAAATATCTATATTTTTACTTTCTCATCACCAATGAACCTGACATATTTTAACAATCTCAAGAAATTCTTCTTGTACTCTTCCATAATCATGCTTCCCAACTTGAGTTCAAAGAACTCCTGCATTTTCTTGTCATAGAAATGCTTTGAGAGGTACTCCTTCTGGAAGTACTTATTGAACTGCTTCCAAGTGATCCTACTTTCATTAACATGTTCCACTTGCTTCAGTTGGTCCTACCACATTGCATCTTTCCCATGTAAATGGTAGGTGGAAATCCTGGCTTCCAGGTTCGAGGAATAGTTATGCAACTGAAAATATCTCTTGAGCCCAAGAAACCATGCTTCGACATCATCTTCCCTTTCTCTTTCACTATCAAAGGAAGATGGCTTGAGATTCCACAACTCTCCTTGCAAACTATCTACCTCTTGTTTCCTTCTTTGGTGTTTGACAAGAGACACCTCTAGACTGCTTACGGGATATTCCGATGCATAAAAATTTCTTTCTGAGTAAGGAGGTGAGTGGTATCCATGAGCTCTGCTAGAACTTATGGAATAACCATCTCTTCCACCATCATCCCTTCTTTCATGGCACCTGCCTCCATCCTCTTGTCTTGATTTTCATCCCTTCTTAGTTTGTCTTTGCAACTGATTTAAGCTCTGCAACACTCAAGCATTTATCTGACTTTTCTCTCTCATCAGTCTCTCGTTGTCTGCTTTGTATCTTTGCACTTCCATTGATCCAGGTGGATATTGGTGTCCACCCACCTATTCCACTTGGACCCCCAACATTACTTCTTTTAGTTTTTTAGTTTCTGCACAGTTTACTATTTTTAGCAGTTTTTCGGGTCTTGAACTTCTGGAGCCGTTTTGAGGCCTTAAACGATGTTTTTTGGGAAAACGGGGAGCAACATGGATCGTATATCATGTTTCTCACCCAAAATTTGTAGTCCTCATATAGATCTTTCTAACAAGGTATGGAATGCATCAAACGGAGATCGTATTGCAAAGTTACGCCCCCGGGAAGTTGATGTACCAACTTACCCAAACGGGGCCCATAGTCTTGGCGTTTCATCTCCTAGGGTTAGGTCTTTGGATGTTTAGGGTTTTCCATTGTTTCTCAATAATAATAGGCCTTGAAGTCTCATTGTAACACAGTTCATAGGCCAGTAGCCACCACATCTCTTTTCAGAGATAAGCTACCAGCGCCCTAGCTAGTTTATTTCCATTCTGTCTGGAAGCATATTTCAGTCATTCATTATTAATGAAATGAAGTCTTATTTCTGCTGCATCTCTGTGTTTATGTGTATTTTTGTATTTCATTTTGTTCCTACATAAATCCAGATTAGTGGTATCAGAGCGGTCTGCTCATTCTCAATCCTTCTTTGCATGTCCCCAACGAAGTCAGGGTATAAGGAGTTGGGGCTCGATCTGGTTGAACCTTTGCAAGATCAACCTCGCAAACCTTGGCGACCACCCATGGGGGAAGAAAAGAAAGATGAGGGAGCAGGATATCCTATCAAAATGTTGCTCGAGGAGGCCCTCGAGAAACAACGGAACGCGATGATGGACAACTTTGCCCAGATTCTTCAACGGATTCCCATTGGCGGCACATCGACATCCAACAGCCACTCTGGAGGCACCACTCCTTTTAAGGTACAAGTAAACTTTGACATTCCCATATTTGAGGGCTAAATAGATGCATATTCCATAGATAGATGGTTAATTCTGTTAGAAGGATATTTCTCGGTTCATGACTTTTCCGACCGAGAAAAGATTATTTTCGCACTTCTCAAAGCCACCCCCCATGTCAAGGACTGGTGGGAAACCTACTCGGAGCAAGAGGGCGAGGGAAAACCCTCTCTATTCTCGGTTTCACCCACTTGGAATTATTTTCGAGATGCCATCAAGGAACAATATTATCCCGTGGGGAGCTATGAGGACAAATACATACAATGGACTACGCTACGGCAACAAAGGGACCAAGATGTGCATGAGATGACAAATCTGTTTCATACCCTACGGACAAAGTTAAGTATCAAAGATTCAAAGAAACATTTGGTGTTAAAGTACAACAGTTGTCTGCACAGATACATTCAGGAGGAAATGGAGTTCCTCGACATCTCCTTGCTTGGTGTGGCATATCGATATGCTGCCAAGATTTAGCAGAAGTTCAAACAAAAGAAGTGATACTTTGGGTCTGCAAATCAGAAGCAAGGGAAAGGTACCCCCAAACCGTAGAACAAAGGACCAAGCCAAGGTGGGGCAGCCCAGGACAACCCACCAAAGCCACAAGCAAAGAACAACACCACAAATCCAAAAAAGGACACGGGGAAGTGGTGTGAGTTCCATAAGAGCTCCACTCACAACACAAATGAGTGTTGGGCCAAGCAGTCACTGGTAGCCGAGTTGAAGGCTTTTGAATCGGATGCATGCTCTGACTCTGAATCAGAACCTGACAAGGGGAATGATAGGAGGAAGTAGATTATCGATGCAGAGCCCAATGCCACCATTGCCACCATGAAGATCCAGAAGGAGGAACCAGAAGATCCAGAGGAGGTAGAGCATCTCTTCCATTCCAAGATGTGGGTAAAGGGTTCCCCGTTCTAGTTCATTGTCGACAGCGGGAGCCAAAAGAACCTCATCTCGGTAGAGTTCATGAAGTGGTTGGGCTTGCCGACCACAACACACCCACAACCATACACCATCAGGTGGTTTCACCAAGGACGAGACCTCTGCGTCAGTCAACAATGTCGCCTTCCCTATAGCATCAAGACCTTCATGGATGAGGTATTATGTGACATTGCTCCTCTTGATGTTTCTGATGTATTATTAGGCCAACCATACTTGTGGAAGCAACATGTTGTGTGTGAGTCTAGGCCTCTTGATGTTATTATCACTTTGGGCAATAATCTGTACAGGATACCGGAGATAGCACCGCCTACCATCATCTCTTTGGTTACTACAAAACAATGCAGTAAGCTCATTTCCAAAAATAGGAAATTTGTTTTCTTGATGATCCACCCTCAGGGAAAGAGAAAGAATGTGGCCATGTCCTCCAGACAGGGCCCCACTACATGAAAACAACAGATGGATAAGGTCATGGAGGAGTACAAGGACATCTTCACCTCCCCTGCAGGGGTGCCTCTACACTGCCAGGTCAAGCAACCCATCGATCTAACCCCAGGTGCGTCATTGCCCAATGGACCCATCTGCCAACACTCTATCCTGGAGAATGACGAAATCAAGAGGTAGATTCATGAGATGTTGCAGAAAGGTCACATCCAGCTGATTTCATCGCCCCATGGGAGCCCAATCGTGTTGGTGCAGAAGAAGGATGGGACTTGGAGAATTTGCATTGACTATCGGGCACTGAACAAGATCACTGTCCAAAATAGGTACCCGATCCCATGGATTGATGACCTTCTGGACCAACTCAAGGGGGAGAAATATTTCAGCAAGATCGATTTGAAGTCTGGGTATCACTAGGTACGAATCGAACCCTCTGATGTGTGGAAGATTGCATTCAAATCCAAGGAGGGCCTTTTCGAATGGTTGGTCATGCCTTTCGGGTTGACGAATGCCCCTGCAACCTTCATGAGGCTAATGGATGACATCCTGCAGCCATTCACCAACTCATTTGTAGTGGTGTACTTGGATGACATTCTGATCTTTAGCCATATTTGGGAAGAGAACCTCCACCATATCCAACAAGTCCTCCAAACACTGGGCAACACAAGTTGTGTGCCAATTTGGAGAAATGCACTTTTGGCATAACCTAGGTTCAGTATCTGGGATACATTATTGATGAGCAGGGGGTGCATGTGGATCCAACAAAGATCCAAGTTATTCAGGATTGGCCAGCCCCAACCACCCTAATAGAGCTCCACAACTTTTTAGATCTTGCCTATTTCTACCACAGGTTTGTGTTGGGATTCTCTCATATCACTTGGCCCTTGAGTCAAGTCACCAAGGGAGGAGCTAAAGAAAAATTCTTTTGGTCTGAATCTCAATAGAAGGCGTTCAGGGAGTTGAAGCATTGCCTCTTCTCTACACCAGTGCTCACATTACCAGACATGCAACAACCATTTGAGATCGAGACAGATGCCTCTGACTATGCTATTGGGGCAGTGCTTAATCAACATGGGCATCCAATGGCATATCACAGTGAGACACTTTCCGACACAGTCTAGAAGTATCCCACTTATGACAAAGAAATGTATTCCATTGTGCAGGCTTGTTGGCAATGGAAGCATTACATTTTGGGAAAGGAAATGGTCATCCACACAGACCACCGACCCCTGCAGTTCATACAGACATAAGGGAAGTTGCAGAATGATCGCCATCAGAAGTGGTCCACATACCTACAACAGTTTCAATTGAACATTAAGTACAAAAAAGGCAACACCAATAATGTTGCAGACTGCCTCAGTCGACCACCCATCGTGGCGCTAACCACTGTGCTCAACTATTGTGGGCACGAGACTTTTGATTGGCCGCTTCTCTACACAAGTGATCCGGAATTCAACCACACATACAATACACTCTTGGAGGGTAAGCAAGTTCCCAATTTTCACCTCCAGGATGCCCTACTTTATCATCTGGGACACCTTTGTGTTCCTTCAAGTGAGCATGCCAAGATGATTTGGGAGGCGCACTACAGTCGGGGCATTTTGGGGTTGAGAAAACCGTGGCAGTACTGCAAAAGTATTTCTATTGGCCAAACCTTCGACAAGATGTCGGGAAGTACATCAAGTCCTGCACTGCTTGTGCCATTGCCAAACCGATCATCAAGAAGCAAGGCCTCTATACTCCGGTTCCTACCCCCAGTCGACCTTGGGAATCCATCTCTATGGATTACATGTCAAGCCTTCCTTCTACTAGGCATGGCAATGACTGTGTTTTTGTGGTCGTCGACTGATTCTCGAAGATGTCCATTATGATGGCCTACAAGAAGAATATCACAGTAGAAGCCACTGCTAAACTCTTCTTTGAATGAGTGTGAGTACACTTTGGGATCCTATAGTCTATCATATCATATCGGGATAGTAGGTTCCTCAGTACATTTTGGTCCAGCGTCTGGTCAATGTTGGACACCAAGCTCACCAAGTCCACAACTTTCCATCTGCAAACTGATGGCCAAAAAGAGGTCGTCAATCGAATGATCATACACATTTTGTGCATGTACAATTCAAATCATTCATGGACATGGGATGAAAGCCTCCCCTATGTACAACACAACTACAATCGGGCTCTTTATAGCTCAACCAACCACAACCCCTTTCAAGTAGGCTTGGGATTCCAGCCACTATGTCCCATTGACATAGCCATGCCTTTTGTGGCTACTCAGGAAGATTTAGCTCATGTCCAGTCTGAGGCTAATAAGAAAAACGGCTTCATTGAGCACATTCAACACATCCACCAAAAGGTTCATGACATTATGGACAGAGCCAATGCTAAGTACAAGTAGCGACATGATCAACATTGGGTGCCACACAACTTCCAGGTGGGCGACAAAGTGTGGTTGCATTTGCAAAAGGAGCACCTCACTGGACCCCACCGCAAGATTCATCCACTCCGATATGGGTTGTACACCCTCACCAAGACTGTAGGGGAAAATGCCTTTGAGCTCAACATTCCATCATTCCTTGGTCTGCACCCAGTGTTCAATGTGGACCGCCTTTGGCCCTACTTTCCACCTCTACTAGACACATCGGACATGGCAGAGCAAATCACACCAATAGAGTTAAATCCAGATTGCATGGAACAATCCAGAACTAATCAGATCATGGATACACATATCAAGCACACTCGAAAACAAAGGATACCTCTATATCGAGTTGTCAAAGCAGGCCAACTCCTTCACCAAGGCAAGTGGCTCACCAGGGACCAAGTTCAGCAGAAGTTTCCTCATCTCATGGATGAACTCAACGCAATGGGGACCATTTCTTCCTAAGGGGGGAGGAATTATCCAGGTGGATATTGGTGGCCACCCACCTATTCCACTTGGACCCCCACCATTACTTCTTTCAGTTTTTCAGTTTCCGCACAATTTACTATTTTTAGCAGTTTTTCGGGTCTTGAACTTCCAGAGCTGTTTTGAGGCCTTAAACAACATTTTTTGGGAAAATGAGCAACATGGATTATAGATCATGTTGCTCACCCAAAAGTTTTAGTCCTCATATAGATCTTTCTAACAAGGTATGGAATGCGTCAAACGAAGATCGTATGCCAAAGTTACGTCCCCGGGAAGTTGATGTACCAACTTACCCAAACGTGGCCCATAGTCTTGGTGTTTCATCTCCTAGGGTTAGGTCTTTGGATGTTTAGGGTTTTCCATTGCTTCTCAATAATAATAGGCCTTGGAGCCTCATTGTAACACAGTTTAGAGGCCAGTAGCCGCCACATCTCTTCTCATAGATAAGCTACTAGCGCCCTAGCTAGTTTATTTCCATTCTCTCTGTAAGCATATTTCAGTCATTTGTTATTAATGAAATGAAGTCTTATTTCCGCTGCATCTCTATGTTTATGTGTATTTCTGTATTTCATTGTGTTCCTACATAAATTTGGATCATCCATCTTTAGGCTTCTTACCGTTTCTATTAACATTTCTTGCTCTCCTTTTCCTTTGCATCCATTGGACTCTATCTCTACATTACCAACTCTGGTATTCTGTCCTTCAACCTCCTTATCATGACTGGAGGCTCCCTTACCTTTTTCCATTTCCTCAATACAAATCCTAAGATGATGCGCTTAATCCCCTTAATTTTGCAAAATGTGCAAGCGACCATTTTGTTAGAATTACGCATATGATAAACAAAATTGTCAACAATGTTACAGTTCCTTTTTCTTCTTAATGCAGACCCCCTTTTCTCCTAAGGGTTCCATGACCTCCTAGGAAAGTATCTTCAATCCCGAGCCGAATTGGCTCTCTGAAACCTTGACCTTCTCCTTTGCCTTTCTGACTTTCTGGTGTGAGTTTGATGGCCCCCGTGACCTTCTCCTTCACCCTTGCAAAAATATTAGAGTTGGCGCTAGCTCCTTTTCTATTGGTCCCTCCTTAGATGTGACCTTAGGTGGTGAGATTGTGTAGATGCGCGATTGCATCCATGCTCAAAGATGGTTTGGAACCAAACTACTTTTCACCCCGCAATTCACCTTGAGCCACCACGTGTCCTTTTTCCAAAACCATGGTCTCGATTGTGGGCTGACTTCAACTTCGTAAAGCATGAGAACCTCTTGTCCCCACAATGCGAGGTGACGGTTTATCTCACGATATTGACAGTGCTTCTAAACAGATGACCGAGATATACCTCTTGGGAACCAACAGTTCAGATTTACCTCTCCCATATCGACGGTTGTGGTCATTTCAGAATTCTAGACTTCAGAATTCTCAAATCTCAAACTTTACTTCCCTTGAAATACATAGGATTCTGCCACGCATCCTCTTGAATCGAATAGTGGGGAATTACTTCGAAAGATACAATGATCAACATTTACTTCGGGTCCTTACCCGGAATCCATATCTTCATGCCACCTGTTCTCCTGATATAACAATTCAGGTCTACCTCGGATGATCCGACGGTTACTTTGAGTCTCCATCTCTCCAGGCATCAGGAGTTTCAACTCTCAACTAAAAAACTCTTGGAGTAATTTCTCCAAAGTCCACGATCTGTCACCACGTAGAGAAATACTATAATCGGACATGTGGCCTAATCAGGCGGGTGACACATGTCACATCCTAACTGACATTTCAATCAGTTGCATGCTCAAAACTTACTAACAGGTGGCACACATCCCATGTGTCTATGTCATCCTTGGTGACGTTCGTAGGTAACATCACTTCAGGAATTTTAGGGTCCACATCACCTCCTAGTGATGTCATCGTGCCTCACCACTTAGGCTCTTTGGGCTCTTGGGACTTCGGGAATATCAACCCTTAACTCTTTCTGAAAATTATTTTATCTGAGGCTCACGATATACTGATGCATGTCCCCCATAGATCAACGGGTACAATTTCTTTGGGTCTTCGTACTTCAGATAAATCAACTCTCAACCTTCACTTTCCCCCGAAGTGTGCAGATTTCTGCCATGAGTCCTCCTAGATCGGATGGCTGCGATTCACTTTGGATCTCCAGGGTCTGGAAATCTCAATTCTCAACTTCTCCTGGCTTACCTTTTCCTAGAGTTCTTTCACCCGGAGCACACGATCGGTTGACATGTGTCCTCCTACAGATCAACGGTCTCCAACTACTTCTGCTCTTCAAAGGTTCATTTCTCGGGTATTAACATGTCACATCACTGCATGCCTTTCAATTTGTGGGGGCACACATTGGTGGTCTGTAGTAACCCTCTTTTCACCCCACAATTATCCTAACACTGACACGTAACCCCTCGGTGAAACCATGGTTTGGATTGCGAGACCGCCTTGAGGAATTATCTCCTGTGCAACTCGGTTCCCCACAACACCTACTACCCATTGATCTCTTTCTCCAATGGGATCTGACGGTTTTGACCTTAACCCTTGTTTCCTTTTCATCGGACAACCCATGTTCACCTGTCCTCCGATCCAACGATCCTAGATCTCTCTTGATCCTACAATGGTGATCGCTCCTGAATTCGAAGGGGACGGTCATGATCCTTCAAACCCCTTACAACAGGTCTTTGATGATCTAAATCCTTCGTAGATTCTGCAACGCCATTCCTCTTGATATTTTCAAATTCATGGTTAGAGTTAGATCTCTACCACGAGACTCTGACCAACAGACTTGGTCCATACCATCCCGGTGTTTCAACCAGAAGCTCTGATGCCAATCTGTAGCATCCCCATCCACCCATAGGCTGAGGTGTGCTACATTCAAGCCCACCCATGGACTTCGTACTCTTACCGGTACCTTATTTATTTAATAAGGACACATAAGATAAAATGTTTAACGACATGTACAACAATATCCAGCAAGCATGCATAATCTAAGATTTAGTTAAACGATAATTAAAATACACAGCGGAATACATTCATACACAGTTAATAATATCACAATAGAGATCACTTATCTTTGTAATGATTCCAAAGTGTTACTTGGGTTCCCAAACCAGTGAACTCTCAATCTCTCACAGGTTTACTGGCACCGACAACAATCCAAGTACCCATCTCTCTTCTACCTAGCCTGTACCACCCAAGAGAATGGACCTCCACCCTTCTCTACCACGCAGTCCCTTAGTCAGTCCTTCTCCTTCCAGGGCTCCATCACAGTTGGTCCAGAATCTCAATTCTAGAACTCTTAGGAATTGCATCTATGAGGAAAATAGGGCGTAGGCCAACGCATCTCAGACATGCAGGCCTCAAGTCATGGATGCATTGCACCAGCGACCACTACAACCAACTATCCTGTGGCTAATCTTCGACAGTTCATTTCCCTTTACCAAGACAAGACGTAGGTGAGGATGGATCAAGTAATGGGTAAGTGGGTGAATGAAAGTGCGTGAGGGAAATAATCGTATGAATGCAGAAGTGAAGGAGCGAACAAGCCAATGACCAACCCCACAATCAGACCAGGGATGGGTTTAAGTATTTTTCGTGGGGGATCAAGAACCTCTTGGTCTTTCCAAAGAAGCTCACATAACTGATCCCCTCTCTTAGACAAAAAGGGTAATTAAAAATAGAAAATAAACATTTATCCCCTTAATACCCCTCCCTTGTGGAATCATATCCCCCTATAACTCTAGTCCTTGTTCGTCTAGCAGCCAGCGATGTAGTTATTAATAACAATGATAAAAAACATTATATGTCTTGGGCATACTAACCCTTTAATAATTGTTTGGGCACTCAAGCCTCTCAACATTGTAACAATACATTATTTAAAATGGGGGTCTGAAACACAGGGTGTTACACAACACACCCTAAAAATCCTATGTCATTTTTATTACTTTTTGGGTACCACTTAATCTTTGCATTATCTGAATTTGATTTTTCTTTGATAATTTTTTTGTATATATTTGTTCTCTTAACCCTCATTTAGCTAATCAGGTTTAAAAACCCATGAATTAAAAAGTCTTACCACTTAAACAAGGAACCAATAGGCAAAAAACTTCACCCGATGCGCTCAAGATTCGACATCGAAAGAAATTAAGAGGTGAAAAGGAATCACTCGTAAAACCTTAGTTGTCGAGCCTAAATATTCACTGGTATCAGCAAAAGGAGTTTGTGTTTCACGACAAGTATCACATATGGACATCGTTGATAACCGATCCCCTTCAGCCTTGGTAAAAGGCGAAGGAAGTAAATGTTAAAAAAGAAAGAAATGATATCGCCGATACTCGACGCACTTGTCGGAATCGAAGAAGATCGAATTGCGACGAACATTTTGACCATGCTAAAGATTTTTCCCCAATCACCGATTCTCGAAGCATTTCGGCATCAGGATTTTTTGAAGAAGATAAACCAAATAAAAACACGCGATAGGTTTATCCCCAATCGCCGACCCCCGATACCTTTTCGACATTGGTGATTCCAAGTTTAGTTTAGAGCACACAACTTGAAGAAAGTCCCAACTCCAACTAATAATCACGAGTTAAGTCACCGGTCTTCCATGCCATGTGTCTTTTCCATATTGGAGGAATGTATGACCTAGCTCTACCCTGAGGGATTCTTGGTCCCCTAAATCCAAGTCACACCTTCGAGCCAATTTTGTCACGTCAGCACCATATGATGAAATCGATCGGTGTCAAAGGTTTTTCACAGAAGGATATCAACAAAAATGTCCATAACACATTGTCGATCCTCGATTCACCCACTAAGAAAGAGAAATGATGGGATGTTTTAGTGCTAGATACATTTGGATTTGGAATGTTTAAGGGACTAGTTAATTCCAAATCTCGTATTAGTTGCTACTTCATGTGCAAATCAAAAAAACTGTTTGAAATTACCATTAGAACACATCACCCTCTGCGCCTCCACCATCAACCCACGATGAATTTAAGTTGCACAGATTCGGCGACAGATTTGTTTGAATTCCACTCATCACCTGGATTAAATGGTTGATACGAAGAGGTAAGTTATTCCTTGATTTAAATTCTTTTGATAAATTGTAAACAAAACCATTCTACATGCAAAGGAGTTTCAGAGCATCCAGAGAAGTTAAACAAGAAATCCAAAAGATGCAAAGATCCCGTGAGTATCAAATAACCAGGTTTAGCAAGATTTATAGGTATGTACCATACTGCGGATTTTATGCTTACACTTCATATATATATTTTATCCAGTGTTTCTTTATATACAGTCTCTAAAGGATTTATTTCGATTGTAGGAACAATGCCTCCAAAAAATCTGACCACTAGGCGATCACCGAGGGCATTGAAGCTAAAATAAATAGAGGTAGGAGAAGGTTCCTCTCTAGGGGTAGCAAAGCAATTGGAATACACTCTGAGGCCGGAACCAGTCATTAAGACATCCACAAAGAAACTTTTCATTCAATCGTCGACCTTTGGAGACATAGAGGCAAACACAAAGACCAAGATGGTACTCCCACAATGGGGGGAGCTCTTCAAGAAGATCATCCGGGAATAATTCCTGGACTATGTCCCACACAGTGACCCAGATGTGAGATCTTTCGATGATGAAGTTTTTAAAAATATCCAAAGATCATACCTACACATGGTAGCAAGAAGACTACTAGTGTTCCCCTGTATATAACTCTTGAAGTGGCTCATTGACCACACAGACACACAAAAGTGTTTGATTAATGATGACAATGTGAGTGTGTCAGGGTTTTCCTTCCGGTGGAGGTCTAGAAGTATTACAAGCTTAGAGACCTAGAGGAGCGACTGAACCTTGATTTTGTCGTAAAATCCTAGGAGCGCCACCACACTAGTCGGGTGATGGGATGATGGTTGAGAGAAGAAAAAAAATGCGCCAACCAGACCTCTGGATGGTACCAAAAGGCCAAATTAAGGGAGCCATACATCTACCTGATGGCTCTAATTTTTCGATTGTATGGGGAAAAGGACTGCTCCAGATTTTCGGAGGCATGGATGCCTTTAGCTTACATAGTGGCCATTTTAGGGAGCGTTTTCAACTGGGGGGCCATCATTTCTAGATAACTAATCATCTGGATACAACAAGCTAAGATGACAAAATAAGGAGAGACACTATCCTTCTACATGGCTTCATACTTATTGGATGTTATGTGTGTCAGAAACGTCTTTGTCGGCATGAACTTGAGCTGGCACATCACAGAACTCTCGGTCCATGTATATTTTAGAATTTTATGGGAGAACAGATACAAAAAATCATACTCCCTCATCTGCGATGAATTCATTGCACACATCTATTTTATTCTTTTCAAGAAAGAATGCCCGAGACTGTTGGTTGTAGCCAAAAAGATCATATCAAAGGTTGGCCACTGGTATCTGGATGAGTGCGAAACCTACATCAGGGTTTTCAGGGCCACTGAAGCACCGCATCTTATACCTTTGCATGTCCCTGACTATCTTTTAGTGGGGGAGATATGCTACTAGACCATCCTGCAAGGCTACAACGCCACTTTGGTCAAGGATAAGAAAAGGGTGTTCCTACCTTATGGTTTCCATGTAGGCTTCTACATGGTGAAAGACACCACTCAAGCCAAATAGGAAGGGTTGAGCCAATTAAAGTTCAGATTCCAAACCATTTTTTTCTGCAAACACAACCCATATGGTCTAGTCTTGAATCATGCCTCGCAAGTGTTGTCCTGCTCACCATACACCCATGACAAATTCAAAGATGAAGTCTTCATAGAAAATGCCCAATATTGGGACGAGATGGTAGCAAGGATGGCTAACCCCAAAATGACCAGGTTCAGAGACATGAGCCTGGATGAACAAAAGAAAATCCTAGAACAATCAGCTCAAGGGGTCCTTAGGGATAGAGAAGAAATGATAGCGGCCGAAGCAGCAGAATCCCCTTTGGTAGCCTTGATTCAAGAAAGAGGTTTCCCTATGGCACAGGACAAGTGGGAAAGGGGAATTCTCATGTTATAATAGGCGCAATGGGCGATTGATCAGCTGCAATATGACCTAGACCTCTTAGGAATGACAGGATCCCCTTCCAATAACCCATACAAAAGCCAGGCAAGCCTAAGCGACCATGAATTCCTAGACATTGATGAAATTAACGAGTTAGATGACCTTGAATTTGCAACACCATCGGCCAGATCTCCGACAGGTGTTTCGAATCAGCCAGAGATGGTCAAAACATCAAGGAGAACAAGTGCACCAAACCCCCTAAGCGAGCTAATAAAAATATATGATGATTATGAGAGCTCAGAGATATCCCTTGTGACCCCTGTGCATATTGAAGAGGAAAAGGAACCAGAGAAGACATCTTCTCCAGCTCCCAATGCTCAAATTCGAGGGGTTCCACAGAACGAACAAGAAGTTGAGAGTATCTTAGACACTGAGCTTCATAATGCACTGGAAACCCAAGCAGATAGTCTGGAGGAAGAGATAGGGTCGGGCGAACAAAAGAAAGAAGCTCCACAACAGGAAATAGATGTCTCAATGGTCGAAGATCAAGTAATTACCGAGCATAACCCCAATGCCTCAATTTCAATTGGTACTCAACTCCCCGATGAGCGACAAACAAAAGACGGGCCTTCAGAACACATAGAGGAAGTTCAAGAACCCAATCTTGAACAAGTATATACCATCGAGAGTCTGGGGAGTACACTCACCTAGGGAGATCAACAAATCCCCAAACTCGTGGATGAATTAGCCGCCATACATGCCATTGCTTATGATTGAAAAAGGAAAGCTATTGACCAGAGAACCAACAAGAAGAGGAGGATCACTTTAGATCGCTCCATCCTCGTCACTACAGAGGAAAATTTGATCAACACAGAGCACGCCAAAATGTCTGAACTTATTGGCACAGGGATGGAAATCTCAGATGTCACCTTGGATAGACCTAAAAGAGATGAAGAGGAGTTGGCTGCCGCTTTAAAATAATTGGAACATTTGCGCCACTTGGAGAAATATTACCAGGACACCACACAGCCTACGGTGTACCTAAAGAGTGAATTCAAGGACGCCTACAACAATTTTATAGATGAATGACACCTATTCACTGCAAGGATAGTCGAGCTGCAAGAAGACACCCTTATGGTACTGGCCACATGCAAAGATATGGAGAGGTGGTACGAGAAAGCACAACAAGCCGTGGAAAGAATCGACTATATCAGTGCGGTGAAAAAGGGTCAAGACACCAAAGAGCACGACATCCTGGTGCAAAGAGAAAGAAACATCGACCACATAAGGAAATCAGTCGAGTATTGGGTTAAAATGTCTCAAGAACCTCACCGAAAAATCCAAGAGAAATGGGCCAAGTGCGAGAAAAGCTGGATAAAAATCAACTGGGTGATGAAAGATATCGGACTCCTCGAGTTTGGTATACTAGATGACATTGTCGACTTGTGGGACATAGTCAAATTGCATGTCGAGAAAGATCATGGGTCGAGGAAATAGAAAAGGTGATAGACGCGGCTCTAGGTCAGGTGTGACAGTTTAAGGAGCACCCGATCAAAGCTTGGGCTATGTTGCAACAGTTAAATGCCAGTATAGTCAAGTATTGGGCACATGCGGTAGATATAAAAGATATTCACTCAGACCCAATGGAACAACATAGATTCATGTATGCCAACATCTGCGAGGATCTATTCATCAAATGGTCGGAGTAGGAGAAGAATCATCCAGTTAAGTGATATCCTGAGATGACTCTTAGAGAATATGATAGAATAAAACACCATGTGGTGAGTTTTGTTTTACTTAGCTTCACTTTAATTGTTATCTTTATTTAATTTTATGTTATAAATAAGAGCATCGATCGGTTAGTTAAAGGGTTAGTTAAAGGTCATTGGTTGCTGCAAAGACCCTCATTTTGGTTTTGTTAAGAACTATTTCGGAGCTTCCTTTAATTGAGAAGTCCTTTTTGGACCGGAGACAAGTTTGTGTTTTCATAAAATGTGTGTATGATTATATGTGGAGAAGAATTATTTATTATTTTGTTTCATGAATGGATGTTGTAATGAGTAAGAGCTACTAAATCTATTGATAAGTTATCTGATGCAATGTTTTACAGTTCTTTCTTTAATGATGAAAATAAATCGTTG
Source organism: Picea mariana (assembly GCA_032191745.1). Classification (NCBI taxonomy): domain Eukaryota; kingdom Viridiplantae; phylum Streptophyta; class Pinopsida; order Pinales; family Pinaceae; genus Picea; species Picea mariana. Next base: position 480,291 of record JASDQU010102195.1, on the reverse strand, counting down.
TGTTATTATGTGATTGATGATTAGAGTTGAGTGAATTATTTTACTTTCCATTGTTTATCACATGCATGTTTTCTTTTGATAATTTGTATCTCAGTCAGTAATTGGAATACCCACATGGTTAACATATTAGTACTAGGCCTGTGGTGGATAATCATTGTCTGCATGCTAGAGTGAAAGGGTTATCCCAAGCTCAGCCTCTTCTCCAATAGTTAAGTTTGTTCCCACTTTTTCAATTAGTTGGTTTATACTTTTTTTATCTTATATAAGTCCCACCGAAGAGAAAACACAAAAAAAGAACGTCTGAACTGAAGGAGAAACCCGTCACAAGAAAATGTAAAGCCCATCGATTATTTTGGTTGGTTTGCAAAATCTGGAGAACCATTCCACTATTAAATGTTGCAGAGTCTAATTGGGCCTCAGTGGTGGGTTTGGTTCCTGCTGTTGAGTTAAAGGGATTTAGGACCCCTCAACAGAATTGGTGCTAGAAGGAGGGCCTAAAGAATGAATGGTTGAATATATATTTCACATAATATTTCAGACAGCCTGTAGATTCAAAACAACCCAAATGCATGGATAGTCATTCCCAAGATAGCCCACACATAGTGAGTACTCCTGAAACGAGTAACTTCTCCCAACCCGAGGAAGAATGTCTATTCCATGATATACCTTACGCTCTTCCTCACGAGGAATTGAATCAATTTAGAAGAATCATAAGGGCATATGCTCGACAGATCGGTGCACTGCCCTTAGCTCTATTAATTCCTCGAAGAAAAAAAAACAATAAGACCAATGGTTGAATCCCTGGACCAGGTTTTCGTGCACACAGTATAATACCTAATATATTTCTCCCTCACCAAAATTGAACATCCTCTTAATATAATCCCCGAAACACCAACCGGTAACTACTCTGAGCCCGACGACTTTTCTGAAGAAGAAGGATTCAACTCAGAATGATATGAAGACATGGAAGATAAAAATGAACATGAAGAAGAAAGGGGAAACCCACCTCAGAATAATCAACCTTGGTTGTCTAGAGATGATCTGGCCATCCCCGAATGAGTACATAACCTTCCCCAATACCTAGAGAAATTACTTCCTAAATTTGACCCTGAAACCTCAAGATTGCTTGGAGACCATATCAAGAAATCCATACTAGTTATTAGACTTATGAATGTCCAACATGAAGACGTAGTTTGCAGGCTATTCCCCTACACTTTCGAGAATTCATCCTCCACGTGGTATTTTAACTTACCTGTAGGATCCATAACAAGTTGGATGAAGTTTCAAAAAGACTTTCTAGATAAATTTGTAGAAGAAACTACTATAGGGGCATTGATGGTTGAGTTGTTCACCACCACCATGAGTTTGAAGGAAAGGGTCAAAGAATTTAATCAATTATTTACCACTATCTTAAACAAATTCCATCTTGAGGCTAAAACTACTCAGAAGTTGCAAATCAAAGTATACGTTAATTCTCTCCCTACTTCTATTTCCATGTTTGTGAAGAGGGATGCCAAACTAACCCTAGCTGAGAATTTTGAAGACAAAACGATAGAGTTACAAATGAAGGGATGTAAAGAAGGCTAGGTTTTCTTAGTTAAGAAAGAAGTTCAACCTCCTCCCAGGAGAGGGATATTGCTTACTAGACCCCCAGGGAAACAAATAGAACAAGCTCCTGAAAAGGGAAGTGGGGACATAGAGGACCTACAACTCATGGTAAAAAATCTATCAAACAAAATCATAGACATGAAGAGAAGTGCAAGGGAGGGAAACCAAGGCCAAAGTCCCTATAATCCTTTCTTTAAAAGCAATTCTTTGTTCAAAGAAATTGAACCTCCCCCATCCAACCTAAACATCATAATGGGAAATTTAGCATGCGACTCTTTCTACACTTATCACCAAGAGAACCACTCTGAAAGAGACTTCCCTCAATGGGTGCATGCCATGAATTTAATGGCCAACCAATTTCTAGATGAAGTCTCCCTATCTGAAAAATCAAGTGGCTCTAGTATGAATATCGTCGATCAGGAAGAAATTGCTCCACCAAAAGAAACAACCATGTTGATATGGGATCCTTACCTAGATATGCCTTCCGATGACCTGTTTGAGGTTCAAGAACCACCTGTAGAAGTCTTGGTTATGAAAACATGAATTAGGGGTCAACCTGTCTCAAATGACCTTACTACAACCCAAATTTTAGGAGGGAGACCAACTCCTGATCACCCAAAAGCACCTTTTTGTCCCCAAAAGGACTTCCTGTTAGAAGATTTGAAGTCAGTAGAAAATCCTATGACAAGCATTGATCAGGGAAGAAATCCAACTCCCACAGATCTAGGGAATAAACCAACTGTGAACGCTTGCTCTGAAGATACGAAGGGAAAACCTTTTGTCCCATTGTTCCTTTTAACTTTTGAAGTCTTCAACAGAAACCTCCATAACTGTTTGGTCGAATCAAGAGCATCTTCTTATGTTATTCCCTTGTTTATTTGCGAAACATTAAACATCGTTCATATCAAAAGAGATAAACATGTAATACAACTAGACAGAACCCATGTAATGGTCATGGGAGAATTCAAAGATGTAATGATATGAATAGCGACACATACTAAATTTGTGCAAGTGATTGACATCATTATAGTAGATATCCCAAAAGATTATGGATTGTTATTAAGCTGAGATTGGTCTGAGAAGTTAAATGGATACTTTAGTACTGATTGGGCTCACCTTTAGCTTCCATTAACAGGAAATGCAAATATGATTAGGATTGATAGGGAAATATATCTAAAACACACTATCACCGACTTAGAAACCCTTAATGAACCCTCATCGACAGATTTTCCCGTGCTAGGAAATTATTCTTGTGACTCTGATTTCATAAATTTCTCCCCTCTCTCATTTGATGTTCCCCTTAATCAAAACTATGAAATGATTTTTCAATAGGATTTTTCGACGACAGTGGAGGAAACGCTTTTCTGCCAATAATCTGCATTAGAAATCACAAAACTAACAGGAGGAAAAGAGGAAAGTGATAGGAAAGAAGAAGATGATAAATTTCGCCCACAAGTTTGGACTTTATACTTCGACGGATATAAATCGCAAGAAGGGTCTGGGGTAGGGTGCATCCTCATTGATCCAAAAGGTAAACAACATTTCCTGTCATGCAGGATAAAGTTCAAATGCACAAACAACACTGTCAAGTATGACGCTCTAGTACAGGGGCTAAAGAAATCCATAGACTTAAACGTCCAAGAATTGAAGGTTTTCAGAGATTCTGAAATCGTCGTTAGACAAGTAATGAACTGTTGGCACAAGGGAAGACCCTGGGTTCAACGCTACAACAATGCACCAACAAATACCTAACTACTAGCCCTTTCGGCAACACCTACAAAGTAGATGAAGTCTCACCCGAGGTAGAGGTAGGGATGGTTGCAAGACTCAGGTGTCTGCAACCTTAGATGGGACACATATCTGTGATTGTACTACTTAGTAAAGCACTTAGCATCGTTAGTTCCTCAAGATGCAATCAATACCAATTTCGCTGATAAAACAGAGCTTCGCAGAATTCACACTAATCTAATGTACTTAAGTGCTTAGCATAGTTAAATAGATTAGATTGAGCAGATCAAGCACTAAGAATGGGTATATAGATCAGATCTAACATTCTCACATATAATAAGCGCAAATCATAAGTATATCTATCTAAATACATCAAAGCACTTAGAAAATAATATGTGAACACATCAAGACAAATCACAAAGTAGCATAACACAATGTTTACGTGGTTCACCCCCACCTTGGGGATATGTCCACCAAATCTTCTTCTTTATTGTCCTCAGTCAATCGGTTACAAGCACAAAGCCTCAAAACCCTTACTCTGCACAGGACATAAGATCTGCGTAGCTCGCTAGATCCTTCTTCCTTGCGTTACAACACTAAGCCTTCCACAATTTGCTACAAGGACCTACACTTAGCTCTACAAGTCTCTTACAATCATGCACAAGCACTTACATACTCTACTTGCACTTAGCATACATTCACATCACATAGATGGACACTCTACTTCTATCTTGCCTAAGCATCTATTTATATACAAAATAGGCCTAAACATGGGTGAACCCATGGCCTGATATCCCATTCCCATTACATAATCCCAAAAACCCAAAAAAGACCCAAAAAGGGGCCAAGATCTCGTGATCTCCACTTCGTCTTGTGCTCCTCCTTCTACAGGCTGTCGAAGTCCCACAATAGGTAAACATGACCAAGAATCTCACAAAACTTGGTCAAGGGACAATGGGCCCCCAACACTCACATGTGACTCATCTTGAGTCACTCTGGTCTCATCATTTTTGCTTCAAAAGCCTCGAGGTTGGCTCGAGCTATTTTGACCTACTTCTTTGCTATGACTTCTTGCTCGACAAACTCTTGGATCACTACATCATTCACTAGACCTTCTAGGCATTGTTCTGTTGTAGTGACAACCTGTTCTATATATTCTCCTCGGCTTTCAACCTCTATGAACAATTGGCATGCCTTATCTTGCACAAGTTGGAGATGTTGAGTTACTTCCATAACTTTTCTCTGGATCATATGGATCTGCTGCTGGGCGGTGCATTACTCTTGAGATCTCTTCATCCTATCTATAGCTGAAAAAGGCCTTCAGCTACTCCTCTAGTGTGTCTGTGTGCTGCTTCACTTCCTGGAGCTGTGATTCTAGTGCCTATAACTCTAGGTTCTCAACAAGTTTCTCATACGTTTGGGCATTGCAATTACTCAGCTGCTTTCACTCCCCGACAAGAGCCTTCAATAGATCAACTAAGTTTCGGGAAGTTTCTTCCCTTTGATCTCTTACACCTTGTGGGGTCTTAGGTAATGTTCTTAGCTCCAAATATGCTATGCATTGTTGTAGTTACTAAATTACTTCTTCAAGTTGTGCCACCTGCTATGGAACTCTCTCTTCGGCCTTTACTTCAATGACTGTCACAGAGTGAAGTGCTCTGTTGACCCTTTCCTTTACTTTGAGTTGCTCCATGAGCAACTGTTGAGCCTCTAAATTGACATCCCCACTACCCTATTATACTCCTCATATATACCTTTTTGTCTTACCTAAGCTTGGGTGAATGAAAAAGAACACTAGCATTAGCCATTGATAAGGTCATAAGGTAAAGTATAATTAATTCATGCATTTTTGTGGTTTATTGAGCTAGGAGATTAAATGTTTCATGTACTAATGCTTCAATTTTCCATGTATAATATTTGACCTCTAGATAAGTCCAGCCTTCCTGTACCAGCTCAGTTATTCGGTACTTATGCACCATAATTACCACTGTCTGAATCCGGTACCAAGCGCACATTCTATTCATATTCAGTACTGAATCTCACTTGTCACAATCCGGTACCATTGTCCGTAGACTTTCGTGATCTGGTACCAACCATTTTTGCACTGTTCAGATCCGATACCATCTACCTGTCACGATCCGGTACCAATGCAGGAAGTCGGATGTACCAAGTTTAGCTCCAGATCATGCCCAATACAATTGTTGGATGTTTATTGAATCATAAATGTTTTAGTAAGGCTATATTAGGATAGTTTTTTGTTGCTTCATCCTCATGCACTTCGTGTCATGAGGATGAAGCTTAAAATATGTAACCGAATAATTAAATTTAACAATTGACTGATTTGCAAATGATTTCACCTCCTTGTGTTTCACGACTAAGACTGTTTAAATAGTCATGGAAAGGATGGTGGAGGGAGTGGAGAGTTAGCATAATATAGAATGTGAAGTAGCATTACATATTGCAGAACATATTCTGGGTGAAGATTAATAGAAGGACATCATTTATCTCCATGTCTTGATCGTCTATGATTGAATGTGAGTTGAGTTGTTAGCATAGTTTGATTCTATGTTTTGAAGTTTGAGTAAGAGTAATCTGTGGGTTGAAAGAAAGATTACTGTAGACTCCAGTCGCTGACCTGTTGAAGCAGCAAGGGCCCACTGCCCAACAAAGGTCAGCATCTTCGTAGATTAGTATTAGCATTTGATTTCAATAGTGTAAATGTTAGATTAGCTAAAGCTTTAATTCTTTCAGATGATACCAATATAGTTTAGACTAGGATTTCAATTATATGATTGCTTAGAGATCTTTACTCAGTATGTTTTGCATATGCTCTGTTTTTATGAATTTTATTTTGTTTCATGGACATGAATGTTGACAGTAGTAGTCAGACATAGTTGAAGAAGAACTAGTGAAGTTCACAACAACACATTGTGAACCACAACATACTCAGTGTATTGACTGTTGAACTACCCATGCCATGTCTTGATGATTGATGTGTGATTTCCCATTCAGAAGTGTGGTTGCATAGTTAGTTATTTGGTTTAGATAGTAGAGTTGATCTGTCAAAAGAGCTCCATCTCATACTTGCATGTGTCGTAATGGAGTAGATAGCCTCTCTGTGAAAGACAACCAAAGTGTGTTTCAGTTTGCTAGTTTGTTTTGTGTGCAGCAGACATAATCTAGAATAGTTTTATACTCATGACATTATAATTACCTTTCTTACTGGTGTCTTGTAACTCTGTTGATTATGAATCCCGGATTGATAATTAATGAGTTCATTATACTAAACATATAAGCAACACAACATTTTGGCGTCGTTGTCGGGGACTTGCAAATGGTAGGAAGTGATTTTTAGCTTAGATTGTTTGCATAAATTTTGAATGCTTTTAAAGGCTACTTGAGGGAGGAGGATAAAACGTTTAAGACATGAGTGAAGAGCCGCGCGACCACTAGAGTGGGGTTCTCCGAAGCCAGGTTGCCTTCTTACCTTCTAGATAGAATTAGGATTTCAATTCAGTTAAGAATCAAATTTCCATTTTATGCATAGATATAGAGATAACAAGGGTAGATTTGTAAGCTCTAAATATTCAAAAACAGCCCCCCCCCCACTAATCCAACTGATACTGGTGTAGGAACAATTCCACTGGGATAAAATTCAAGGGGAGCCAGTGAGGCTCCAGAAGGAGAACTTAAAATGGCAAAATCAGCATTAGGACGGGCAGAACGTGAATCTGCTGAACATTTAGGAGACACAAAAAATCCAGTTTCTGAACCATCTATCAGTGGAATGGCATAAGAAGAAGGAAATGCATCCATAGAGACTGAGACTTTTGGGTTTCCAATCTTGGATATTTCCAGAAACATCAGCATGAAAAATATCCCACTATCATCATTACCCACTTTCAGAGGTATGTCAACTGAAGATCTGGATTTATTTTTATTCGAGTTTGACATATTATGTAGAAGCTATAACTACTCAGACGATGCCCAAAAACTTAATCTCTTTCCTGCTACAATGAAATATTCAGCCTTAATATGGTTCATGAGCTTAGGAGAAAATACAATCCTCTCTTGGGATCAGATGAAAGACACATATTTACAGAAATACCAAGACTATTGTAAGGATAATGCTAAAAATGACATGTTTAAAATGCAGCAAACAGAAGATGAAAGCCTTGAAGACTACTTATAAAGGTTCTTATACAACTATCAGAAATCAAAACTATTCACCACAGACCCAGTTGCAGTAAGAATTGTATTCTTGAAAGGTCTTAGAGATGACTGCATAGAAGTTTTAAACTTGTTGAGTTTAGGAGATGTACACCAAAATCATTTTGCAGAGATTGCAGATTAATGTAGAAGATACTCAAGAGGACAAGCTAAAACAAGCAAAGGACCAAGAGATTCTTTTAGCAGAAATACAAAACAAAGCTCAGGGACTGTCACCATAACTGAGTTAGGAAACTTATTGGAGAACTTTAAAACAGACATCTTGAGCACAGTCAGTAACCAATTAGATACTCTAAAACTAAAAAAGAAACAAGAAGAAGAGTTTGCTTTAGCAATATTTTATCATAGATGTCGAAAGAAGCACAATGAGAAGGAATGCCCATTAAATGTCATATAAATCTGTGGCCTGTGTACACTATAACACCCCACAACTGAGTGTCTGACTTTGCTTGAGCTACAAGCCATGTATAGGGGAGGAGGAGTCTCACAAGAGAAACCATACCCTTCCAGAAGACCTTGTAGAGCCCAAAACCCTAATACATTTTATGACCCTAATGCACAATATCAACAGCAACAATGGGGTCCTGCCCCAATGACCTATCCATAATGGACACCTAACAAGCTCAAACTCAACCTTGGCAACAAGGTTGGAGGGGACCTGTGTATGGAAATCCCTCTTACCCTACATATCCACAGTACTCTGCAAACATTTCCCAATTACTACCTGGATTCAACCCACCACAGATGGAATCTTTACTCCCACGTCCTATACAACAACAATTTACAACCCCCTTGAACCCTAACCAGCAACAACAACCACCTATAAATGCCAATCAACAGCAAAACCAAGCTGCCCACAACCCTCCGAAACCAACAACAATCCCTACCCAACAAATCCCTAACCCCAATAATCGAACCACCCACCCAATGCAAAATACAAAAGTTCAAACCTTTCCCACCTATGAAATTCAACTATGATCGGGGAAAGTTGTAAACTAATCAAATCCTGCATTAATAATTCAGGAAGAAAATGATAATCATTCTGAGGAAGAAAACACTCAAACCACCCCTGCAGAAGAAGAGACCTCCCCTCCTATTCCAATCACTTCTCAGTCTATATGAGTACCTCAACAAGTTAATCTCCCACCCTACCCCGAAAGACTATTAGTGAAGAAACCTGACCCACCCTTGCACAGAGATATAGAGGATGAATTACAAAATGTATGTATAAAAATGCCTCTGCTGCAATCCATTAAGGGTATCCCCATATATTCCAAAATCATAATGGATCTTTGCATTAAGAAACTAGGAAGGAAGAAGAAGGAACCTCCCCTTGTTCAAGTGGTGGGACAATTATCTAAATTTATTTCTGAAATGCCATACAAAAATAATGACCCTGGAAACCCACTAGTCACTGTTGAAATCAATGGTATGTCTCTACCAAACACACTCATTTATTTGGGTGCAACAATTAATTTAATGCTTTTTGACACTATGCAAAAGCTCCAAATCAACCAGTTAAGACCAACCCAAACCATGATAGAGTTGGCAGATAAGTCAGTGATTAGCCCTGCAGTAAGTCTAGATGATGTCACAGTCACTCTAGCTTCTTGGGAATATCCAGTAGACTTTTTAGTCATCTATTCTAAATCATCCTCCAAACTAGGACACCCTGTGGTTCTTGGTCGCCCTTCACTGGACACAGCAGATGCCTTTATCAGCTGTCGATCTGGTGAGATGACTATATCCAATGTCACGCATAGCCAAAAACTTGTTCTCTTCCCTCATGCCCAACCGGCACAGGAAATACCTGTTTGGTTAGAAAACCATTATGGAGAGAAAAATTACATCAGACCCCTGTTAACACTTGAACAAGTAAGAGGAATGCAAGAACAATCGGATGAACAAGTCTTAAGTCTATTTTTGGCTGATACAAATTGCATTGAATACTCAAGGAGTTTTGCAGAATTGTCACATATTTTCAGTTCCAAATTTCAACAAACTTGGCACCTTGATATCACTCAATTATATACTTTATCATCAGCTTCCTCAGAGAAGGAAGAATGTAATGATCCCAAGCCATTATGCAAGGATCATCACTGTTTTGGTGTCTTTTTAAAACTTTTTTTGAGTGAGGTATTTCGTCAAACAGTTTGCTGATCTATTTGTTTAGATGTGTTATATGTGTGTATGCAACAAATAACAGAAAGAGATAACCATGGAACATACCTCAACCATATGCAATAATATAGACAAGCCAAAACATCTCAAATCTTCTTTATTCATAAAATAGAGAAACCTGCTACAATGAAGATGTCGATCTGGAATGCTCAACAGATGGCCAAGAAGATAGACAATAGATAAGAGCTGCTACAAAATGCTCTCTCTAATACAAAAGATGCCTCCAAAGGCTGAATAAGAAATGAAGATCAATACAAGAAGATCTGAATGCCAAACTCTCCAGCTAAAGAATGCCATGCTCCAATAGAAGGCTGAAACCCTCAATAACTAGGACCTGCTACCAAAAGTGTCCAATCACCCTAATAAATATGCCAACTGATAGATCGGGTGATGGTAAGAATAACCCAGGTGAACAAATCTCCAAGATCCCTCTCAATCTCTGTAGATTTGAAATTCCCCACTGAATGGTGCGCCCCATTGGATGAATGAAACCCTAGATAATTAGGCCCTACTGAAGGAGGCCTCCAAATGCTCTGAAACTCTCCAGAAATATAGATTGGGACACTGCAAGTTACTAGGTAAAGTCTCAGGGTCAGATCTGAAGTGTAATCCCTCCAAACGGACTAGATCTAGATCTCAAAAATGCCCTCCTTCTCTTCAATTCGCCCCATTGCTCAAGAAATAATCTGAGCCATAAAACTGTCTCAGAAAGCACTAGATCTGATGTCCAAGGCCCTGCAATGAAAAACCAAGTGATAGAATCCTCAACGGCCCTGCCAATCTCCCACAATGAATCTCTCTCCAAAGATGGTGTGCCCCTCTTGCTGGAATCCCTCAATTGGTGCGCCCTCTCTCTATCTGCACATGAAACTGATGTAGAATCCTCTTGCAACTGAGTATATCTGGAACTAGGATGGTGTGGGAGAGTATTGCATCTCTGAGACCAAGCTTGGTACAAGATAGGTGGAATCTTTCACCACCGAATCATCCTCTAGGGTTTGTTATGTCAAAACCCTCAAAACCCCCAATATTGGGCTCACTAGCTAGAAGCCAGAAATCAAAATAAGATCATACATGAATGAATGAGAAGAGGCCCTTGCCTTTCCTTTATACTTTTTGGCTCACCTTATCCCTCCAAAGTGACTTTCATTTTATTAATATTTAATTAATTAATTAAATCACTTTAATTAATTAATTAACCTTTTTACCTTTGAAAAGCTCCTTATCTCTCCTTGTGGCTTCCCTAGCCACTGAAAGTCACTTCTAGACATCCCATCTTGTAGTGTTTCTCCTCCCGATTCCAATGAGCTATTACACTGAGAGGTTCCTCCAAGTAATGTGCCCAAAATGACCTCTTCAGTGAATTCCATTGACTTATAGCTCAAAATAGTCAAAATCATGGAAATCGTCAGAATGCAATGAAACCAAAGCCAACTTGTGAAGAATGGCTCATAATGATGGAATATGATCATCAATGCAAGCTGGACCCCACAATGCCTCTCAAATACCCGTGTACTCGCTCTAGCACCGATTTGGCTACTCTGGTCATCATAAATCTCTACCTTGTGATGATGTCCCAAAGTGGGGACATTACAGTCCTCCCTGCTAGAAAATTGCTTGTCCTCAAGCAATACCCAAATCCCCCAAAGTAAAATACCAGGATCCCATGTCCACCTATGGGATACATAGTAGACCCCATCCAACAATGAACAATAGCACACTCCACCCCTTGGATCCCATATCAGGAAGTGAACTGCAATACTCTGTGAAGAACAATCCTGAAAGATATCAACCCTGTGAACCTCCTGCACTTGACCCATGACCTCATCTAGGAATGAGTCCATCCTTCAAATATCTACCAAGATCCACACGGTCTCCATCAACTACACATGATGATGCCAGAATGAGGTACTGCAAGATCTCCTTGAGGCACCGTTAAGCGCTGTGCTAAATGGAAAGTTAGAATAACTTTCCCCTGCAATGGTCCACTCTCCTCTGTCGGTCAATGAACTGCTCAATCCTGAAATCCCTAGGTCCCATGCTAACCTCTGTCGATGATCCTCCTACTAACACTACACTACTCTGTCCACAACTGTCTGTCCCATGCATACATAAAGGATCCTCCTCATCAGGATCCTCAAGCTGAAATACCTGTCACCACCGAACCTGCTGCCCAGAAACTGTATCGGCATAGACACCTCTGTAGAAGAAGTACCTATCCAAACGTCTCCATGCCCTATCATGATGATTGAGAGGAAGAAAAGGTCTCGCCCCATAGGACAAGTACTTTCTGACCCACTCCAAACCAACCCAAGGTGGAGTGTGTGGCTCTCTGGCACCACCTGGGTCGTCATGTAGTGAAACATCCTGCTAACCAAGTGACCTCCCGGATCCCATGGAACACTT
>JASDQU010102195.1:411309-435410 GCA_032191745.1 Picea mariana | reverse complement strand
TTTGAAGGAGGCCCTGAAATTGATTTCCCATATTTTCTATGGATGAGTTTGAACAAAATGGTAAGAGGTGTCAAATCCCTATCCAAAACTGAGAAGACTAGCATTTACCATCAAGGTCTTATTAAGATGTTAGTTTTACATGAAATTAGGAAGCAAAGGATTAGTTGGAAAATCCCAATCACTCAACACCTTCCCATAGAAAACAAACCTGTGGAGGAAGCCTAGCGTGCTCCAAAGAAAAATAAGGAACCTCAAAAGAAAAAGGGCAAGAAGGATAAGGCAACTCCATCATCATCCAGGATAGTGAGCCAACACAAAAAAGCTAGTAAACAAGCAGGGCCCTCTTCCATAGTCAATAAGACTTTTAAAAGTCAAGAATCAAAAGGTAAAACCAAATTAGTAGAGGAGACTTCAACAGTAGCACTTGATGCGAAGGGCCATAAGACAAAAACTGTAAGGAAAGGGAAGAATAGCTTAGAAAATAAAAGTGAACAGTCTACAGAACAATCCCCTATAACCATTCCACAAATAGAAAAGAAGAAAAGGAAGCCTGTGAGCACCCCTGATCTAGTACCTCCTTGTAAAAGAATCACAAGGAGCATGGAAAAGAGAGGAAAAGCAGTTGTCAAGCCTCATACACAGGAACATCCAATCGATCTTACCTCTCCTTTTGAAGACTTATCAGTCCAAGATGACCTCCCTAGTTTAACCGAGGAACTAGCCACTATTACTTTATGTGGGATGAGGGAGGAAGTGGAGGAAAGAGAATGCATCCAGCCAGTAATAATGGAGTCAAAATGGACCTTAACAAAAGAACAGATGAAGAAAAAGATTGGGGAATTGAAAAAACAAAATCAGGAACTCAAACAAGAAGTGAAGGAATACCAATTATTGGACAGGTATATCAAAAAGGAAAACAAGCAATTGAAAGCAACGACTTCAAGATGACCATGAAGAGACTTCTAATAAGCTCAAGAAGGTACTACGACTCCTATAAAAAGGGAGCTGAAAGAAGAGGCCTCAGCCATCAACATCATTGATCCACAGAAGTAAAGAATGCAGTCTCAAGTTTTGAAACATTTTGGGTTTGTTTTCAGTTGCATGAGGACATGCAATGGTTTTGGCATGGGGGAATGTTGAGCCTCTAAATTGGCATCCCCACTACCCTATTATACTCCTCATCTATACTTTTTTGGCTTACCTAAGCTTGGGTGAATGAAAAATAACACTACCATTAGCCATTGATAAGGTCATAAGGTAAAGTATAATTAATTCATGCATTTTTGTGGTTTATTGATATAGGAGATTAAATGTTTCATGTACTAATGCTTCAATTTGCCATGTATAATCTTTGACCTCTATATAAGTCCAGCCTTCCTGTACCAGCTTAGCTATCTGGTACTTATGCACCAGAATTGTCACTGTCTGAATCCGGTACCAAGTGCACCTTCTATTCATATCCGGTATTGAATCTCACCTGTCGCGATCCGGTACCAACGGCCGTAGACTGTCGTGATCTGGTACCAACCATTTGTGCACTATTCGGATCTAGTACCATCTACCTGTGACGATCTGGTACCAATGCAAGAAGCCGAATGTACCAATTTTAGCTCCAGATCATGCCCAAGACAATTGTTGGATGTTTATTGAATCATAAATGTTTTAGCAAGGCTATGTTATGATAGTTTGTTGCTGCTTCATCCTCATGCACTTCGTGTCATGAGGATGAAGCTTAAAATATGTAACCGAATAATTAAATTTAACAATTGACTGATTTGAAAACGATTTCACCTCCTTGTGTTTCACAACTAAGACTATTTAAATAGTCATGGCAAGGATGGTGGAGGGAGTGGAGAGTGTTGGACAACTGAGAGGGGTGGGGGGGGGTGAATCAGTTGTTATAGTGCTTAAACAAATTATGCTTCTTTAAAATCTTTACAAGGCACTCAATGATGATCACAATAATGCAGGGAAATAAACAATGGCATGTTCAGCATCAGTCACATATATGAGAAACACAGAGACAGATATTTCCCAAGGAATCCCATATAGGGTAAAAACCTCTTTTTGTTTATATGATAAGTAATAGTTACATTCTTTACATTATCATACATATGAGCACCAACTCATAATGAGACTACAACCTCAGTTTTGCAAGCTGCTACTTGCTAAGAGCACCAACTCTCTGTTTTCTCTAGCACCAACTAGAAGGAAGCACCAACTCCCTGGTTTCTCTAGCACCAACTAGAATGAAGCACCAACTACCTGAGTGTTTCCATCACCAACTGGATGGAAGCACCAACTTCCAATCATACAGGCACCAACCTATATAACAGAGAACAAGAGTTCTCCCTTGCACCACCCTGCAACCCTGGTTTCTCTGGCTGCAACCAGATGGAAGCTACAACTCCCTGTGTTCAAGCACCCACTTAAACATCTGAGGACAAAAGTCCTCCCTAGCACCTCCCTACCACCTTGGAATATGAATCTTTTCTACTGAAACTGACTACAGTGATATAATGTTCAACAGTGGCTTACCAAACTCATCACTGTTCTGTTGCATTTCGTTTCTCTGTCAGCCTCACTGCTTTTCTGCACACATGACTTGCGCTGTATGTTCTTTTGCTTTTTATGCTCTGTGCGCCATGTCCTTTCACTACAAAGTTCCTCTTCTATTCAATTCAGCTGCTGCATTCTCCTCCTTCTTTTTGCATGAATCACCTTCAACAACAGTGACCACAACAACTCCCATAGCAACAACAACCTCAACAACACCATCCACGATAACAACAACAACCCCACTCTCTTATTTTTTCTATGTTCTTATAGCCTCTGTGTTGCTTGTGCATGCAATATTCATCATGCCTCTGCATGCTCACTCTGCGCCTAACTCCTCCACAACTCAAGTGCTTTGTCTGAATCATCATGGTAACTCTTCAGCTTCTTCAGCGGTTTTACCACGCGTTCAACATCACTGGGTGTTCTACTGAGATTCCTCAGCTTCTCTAGTAGTTTCGACATGTACTCATCTACAGCACAGTCAAGCTTTTTACCTCTGTTTTCTGGTTAATCGCTCATCCATCTGTCAGTTCCTCTAAGAATCGTCTTCATTTACTGGAAGAAGCTTGGAGACACTTCAGCTCCTCTGGCGATGACACAGAAGTCTCTTCGAATTCTTTTTTAGAGACCATCAATGGTTTCCAGTAGTTAGACTGCGAGGGGCAACATTAGCCCTCTGATCATGATCAGATTTACAAGCACCATTGGATTATCTCTATCGTTATTTATTCGTTTCGCACTTTCGCAAATCATGGATTCGTCGATTAGACATATTGACTCTCCATGTCGTAAGCTCTGAAAAGGAGCTTGGATGCTCTAGCTCCCTCCATCTTTCGCCAATGTGACCAATGGCTACGACCACATCTTGAGCCAAAACGTGTTTCTTATTTCGGAATTTCAGGTTTTCGGCACTCCTATGGTAGAGTCTCTTGATGCTCCATGTCCTGATATCCGAAGCTTCAAAATGGAGTTGGATCAACGGTCCACACTCTAAGTGATTCGACAGTCCTGATCTCTTCAGGATTTCGTATATCGTGATATTTGGGTTTGCGACTTCAGGACTCCTATGGTAGGATTTATTGCCTCTCCAAATTGCGATTCATGAAACTCTGAAATGGAGTCGGATCGACGGTCCAGATCGCACCTTGATCTGACGACTACACTTAAATCGCGATTTCGCATATCGCGATTTCGGAATTCCTATGGTGAATGTTCTTTTACATCTCTAACTCCTCATTTCTGAAACTCTGAAGTGATGTAAACCTGCTGATGTCATACATCGATTGACACGTGTCGAATAACTGCCACGTGTCACTCTGATTCGTGACTTTCTTGTGCCTGAAATGTTAAATCAGTTTGACACTTGTCATTGCCTAGTTGTGCCACGTGTTCTTAGCTGACATGGTTTGATGACGTGAGTCAGATCGATGGTCCAGATGTGATCTTGATTCAATGGTTCAGATTATATCACAATTTTGCATATCGTGATTTCGACAGTCCTGTGGTATTGTTTCTTGCCTCTCCAGGTTTCGATTCGCGAAACTCCGAGATAGAGCTGAGATCAATGGTCCACGATCTCGATGAATCTACGGTCCATATTTCATCATGAATTCACATCTTGCGATCCCTTCGATGGAGGTTCTTGTCACTCCAAGTCGTGATAGGCAAAACTCCAAGATGGAGTTGGATCAACGGTCCAGATCAAACTTCGATTTGATGGCTAAGATTGTTTCACGATTTCGCATATCGTGAATTCGAGAGGTTAGGGAACTCCATTCCTTTGACTTTCCAGTCAGCGACATGACGATCTATCACCACATGTCCTATGGATTGAATGGTTCAGATCTTGTCATTATTTCGACACTTCACATGCCTTTTTCATGCTTTATCAACGGTCCACATTCCTTGGTGTCCTGACAGTCAATATCTTTTCGTGAATTTTCATATCGCGATTTTGCCATTTCGCAATTTCACATTCTTGATGTGTAAGTTCTTGACACCTTCAAGTCCCGATATACAAAACTCTAAAATGGAGTTTACTCTTTCGATCTTTCCATGCCATTATCCCTGCGCTATTGTTCTTCTTCCTTGCCTGCCTTTCTGTTGATCTTCCTTGCCTGCCTTTCTGCTGATATTCCTTGCTTGTTCTACAACGTCTTCCTAAAATACTTTCGGTGCCCGTTTGTTACATTCTTCCTATACTCATGCCATCTTCACTGCTGTACTTTCCATCAATGACAAGCATACGCTACTTGTTAAACATTTTCCATCAATCTCCCCCTTTGGCATTGATGGCAACAAAGACACCTGGATTCTTTTCTCCCCCTTTGACATCAATGTCAAAGAGAACATGCCCCCCTGAGATGTGGCAGTAATTTTAGGAGGTATCAGATATTAAGACCAACACAAACTCCCCCTAATAGGAAGGATTCTCTTATTTGAGGCCTACAAATGTTTGTATCCAAACCAGAGTCTTCTTTTTCTTATTCTTGGACCTGTTCATCCTCAGCTTCCATTGTATCCTCTGTAGAGAAATATGCTCACCTCTCTTATTCAGACTCCATCAATCTTTTCTTCTCATGAGTGGATGACTCCCCCTGTCACTGTTATCTCTCTGCTTCTGAGTCTTTTCCCCGTTTTGTTCCTAAAGGTTAACTTTCCTTGACAAGGTCTTTCCTCTTGTTACCTCTACAGGATGTCATGTATATCATTTTGTAAAACAAAATGTTGTTGTTGAAGAGGCTGTTATCCCACTGACACTCTGCGTGATTGTTGCTTGTTACTGTTCAAACAACCCTTGGATCTCCCCATTGATTCTCTTCGATTTCTAATGCTACAATTTCATATTTCTTCCATGATGCATACAATCCAAGGTTTTATGTCCACATTCAATCACAGGAGAAAACTGCTACACCCACTCTCATACCTGCTTTTCTTTCTCACAAATGAGGGACCTATTCTAGGTTTCTTAGGAGTACTGATTTTTCCTTTGTTATATCCAATATCAGATTTGTCATTTGGTGATATCTGACTATCCAAGATCTTATCCAGGGTGATGGAGCTTTTTAAGGACTTGAATTGGGTGTCTGCCTTCTCAACCTTCAAGACTTCTTCTTCCTGTTTATGACATGGTTCTTCTTCTACTTCATCAATGGGGTTAATGCTAACTGAACATGATTTTATTGTATCTGAATCTTATTATTTACTTGTAGGGGAGGACTCAATTTCAACATCATTAATTTTGTTTATACTTTTATTCACCACTTGTCCTGAGTTTATATTTACCTTACATTCTTTGGACGTGAGCACCTCTTCACTGCCTCTGTCACACTTTTGGCTTGAACTGAGTGAATTATGTTTCAGACCATCCACAAGTAGAACGTACTGGGCATCTCCTTTGTCATTACTCAAACTCACCATCCCTCTATCCTTGATTTTACCTGGTTCATCATTTTCAAGGGTCACATGTTCTGTTTTGCTTTTACTTATGGATGGAAGCTTATCCATGTTTCTAGTCATGTGCTTGCAACATCCACTTTCTATATTCTCGGATGCCTTTTGTTTTTGAATTGAAGGTGCTAGATCACATTTTTCACTATCTTTCCTTTTCCATATGCTGGCCTTTTTATCTAAGAACTTTATCCTTGGATCTGCTTTGTAATTCTTCAGATTGCAGTTTGTAGCTTTGTGGCCAAAGTTGTGACAGTTATAGCATTCAATCTCATTGTTCAATAAGTCAAAGTTGTTGTTGCAATGTTGTCTACTCATTGGCTGTTTATTTCTTCTTGACCTCCTTAGTTGTATGTCTCTGGACTTAGTTTGGAAATTTGTAATCTGTGAAGGTTTGTTACTTGGCTGTATCATTCTTTGTTGAGGCAAATATTTATTCCTTTGAAATCTTAATTGCTTATGTCTAAGTCTTAAGGAACAATTTATAGCTTTGTGACCAAAGTTAGAACAGTAGAAACAATATCCATAGAAAAATTCTTTGTACCTAGAAAATGATTGTCTTCTTTGAGCAAATCGATTTCTTCCATGCTGATGATGTCCTTGAGCAGGGAGTACATTATTTCTTTGTTCTACAGATTCAGTCATACCACCTCTTTCTTTACTCATCTTGGGCGGCTGATTGTCTTCCTCTATTTTTGAAGGTTTGTGGTTGTCATTGGTTGTAGATTTAACAAACTTGATGGGTTCTTTATTCCTTGGCTGACCACTACTTGATCCCTCTTCAAACCCCAAACCAGTTTTCAACTTTGAATTTTTTTGCTGATTTAAAATGGTGGTTAATCCTTCTGAGGCTTTGATACTAGATAGATTCTGATGATACAAGGTTTGAAACTTCTCCATCTCTTTCCTAGTTTTCACTACTTCTTCTTTCAGGGCTTCAGATCTTGCCCTCTTTTCTGATAGCTGATGTTTCAGAATATCCTCAATTTTCCTTGCCTCTTCTAATTCCAGTTTCAGTAGAGCAAAGTCTTCATCAGTCTGTTTACTGTCTTTCTCAAACTGTATCAGCAATTGTTTTTGCTTTCTGTTCTTGATTCTTAGTCTGTCAATCTCTTCCAGTGCACTGATCAGTTCTCCTTCCATATCAACCACAACTTCTTCATCATTCTCTTCATTGCCTGTTCTTTAATTATCAAAATCCTCTTTGGCCATAAGCATGAATTCATTTACTTTATCTTCACATGAAGAATCACTATCGGTGTCTTCTGAGGAGTCATAATTGTTTACACATAAACTCTTCTTCTTATCAAATCTTCTTGATTTGTGCTTATCTTCATCTTCAAAGCTTTGATCATGTTTCTTGTGTGGACATTTATTTTCAAAATGACCTATCTTACCACAGTTGAAACATTTGAATGGAAGCTTACCTTAGTACTTGCATAATCCTTTCTTTAATCTTCTCACAAATTTTGCTTCAATTTCATCAGGCTCACAATTGTCATTCTTATCTGCTTTAAATGATGCTTCTCTAGAGGTGGTTTTATCTGTAACTATCCTCATTTCATATGCAGTCAACGTTCCTAGAAGTTAATCAAAAGACAAAGTCTTTATATCATTAAGTTCTTCTATAGCTGAGACCTTTGGGTTGAACCTATCTGGCAAAGATCTCAAAAATTTTTGAACTGAAGAGGGTTCCTCAATTTTTTCACCAAGTGCTTTCATTGCATTTACTAGTTCTTCAATTCTCAGAAAATACTTCCCAATGGTTTCATCTTCTTTCATTTGTAGCTTTTCAAACTGTACTCTGTAGGTTTGAATCTTGGCATCTTTCACCTTCTCATTACCTTCATAACTGTTAATGGGTTTGTCCCACATTTTTTTAGTAGTTTAAAGATGCATCACTTCACAAACTTGGCTTCTGCAAGTCCATTCAAGATAGCATTCATTCCCTTAGCATTAAAGCTAAATTATAACTTATCATCCTTGGAAGCTAGCACAACATGCTTTATGTATCCAGTCTATACTACATCCCAGACATCAGCTCCTAAGTCCATTAGGTATGTTCTCATTCTAACCTTCCATAAGGCAAAATTCATTCCATAAAATAGAGGAGGCCTAGTGACTGAAGTCCCTTCATGGCTTGTCATGTTTAAGCTCTAGGATCTACCCTTAGATAAAAAAGGGGGCTGTCTCTAATACCAATTGTTGGACAACTGAGAGGGTGGGGGGGGGGGGGGNTACAGTTCTTAAACAATTTATGCTTCTTTAAAATCTTTACAAGGCACTCAATGATGATCACAATAATGCAGGGAAATAAACAATGGCACATTCTGCATCAGTCAAATATATGAGAAACACAGAGACAAATATTTCTCAAGGAAGCCCATACAGGGTAAAAACCTCTTTTTCTTTATATGATAAGTAATAGTTACATTCTTTACAGTATCATACATATGAGAACCAACTCATAATGAGGCTACATCCTCAGTTTTGCAAGATGCTACTTGTTGAGAGCACCAACTCTCTATTTTCTCTAGCACCAACTAGAAGGAAGCACCAACTCCATGGTTTCTCTAGCACCCACTAGAAGGAAGCCCCAACTCCCTGAGTGTTTCCATCACTAATTGGATGGAAGCACCAACTTCCAATCATACAGGCACCAAACTGTATAACAGAGAACAAGAGTTTTCCCTTGCACCACCCTACCACCCTAGTTTCTTTGGTTGCAACCAGATGGAAGCTACAACTCCCCGTGTTCAAGCACCCACTTGAACCTCTGAGGACAACAGTCCTCCCTAGCACCTCCCTACCACCCTGGAATATGAATCCTTTCTAATGAAACTTACTACAATGATATAATGTTCAACAGTGGCTTACTAGACTCATCGGTGTTCTGCTGCATTTTGTTTCTCTGTCTGCCTCACTGCTTTCCTGCACAAATGACTTGCGCTGTCTGTTCTTCTGCTTTTTATGCTCTGTGTGCCATATCCTTTCACTACACAGTTCCTCTTCTATTCAATTAATCTGATGCATTCTCCTCCTTCTTTTCACATGAATCACCTTCAACAACAGCGACCACAACAACTCCCACAGCAACAACAACCTCAACAACACCATCCACGATAACAACAACAACCCCACTCTCTTCTTTTTTCTATGTTCTTATAGCCTCTGTGTTGCTTGTGCATGCAATATTCATCATGCCTCTGCATGCTCACCCTGCGTCTAACTCCTTCACAACTCAAGTTCTCTGTCTGAATCATCATGGTAACTCTTTATCTTCTTTGGCGGTTTTACCATGTGTTCAGCATCACTAGGTGTTCTATTGAGATTCCCCAACTTCTCTGGTAGTTTCAACTTGTCCTCATCTACAACACAGTTGAGATTTTTACCTCTGTTTTCTGGTTAATCACTCATCCATCTGTCAATTCCTCTAAGAATCATCTTCATTTACTGGAAGAAGCTTGGAGACACTTCAGCTCCTCTGGCGATGACACATAAGTCTCTTCAAATTCTTTTGCAGAGACCATCAATGGTTTCCAGTAGTTAGACTGTGAGGGGCAACATTAGCCCTTTGATCATGATCAGATTTACCAGCACCGTTGGATTAACTCTGTCGTTATTTATTCGTTTCGCACTTTCGCAAATCACAGATTCACCGATGAGACATCTTGACTCTCCATGTCGCAAGCTCTGAAAAGGATCTTGGCTTCTCTAGCTCCCTCCTTCATCTTCCGCCGATGTGACCAATGGCTGCGACCACAGGTTGAGCCAAAACATGTTTCGTATTTCGGCATTTCAGGGTTTCAACACTCCTATGGTAGATTCTCTTGACGCTCCATGTCCCAATATCCAAAGCTCCGAAATGGAGTCCGATCAACGGTCCACACTCTAAGTGATTCGACAGTCCTGATCTCTTTGTGATTTCGTATATCGTGATATTGGGGTTCGTGACTTCGGGACTCCTATGGTAGGAGTTCTTGCCTCTCCAAATTGGGATTCACGAAACTCCACAATAGAGTCAGATCGATGGTCCAGATTGCACCTTGATCTGACGACTACAATTAAATCGCGATTTTGAATATCACGATTTCGGCATTCCTGTGGTGAATGTTATTTTACATCTCTAACTCCTCATTTCCGAAACTTCGAAGTGATGTAAACCTGCTGACATCAAATGTGGATTGACACGTGTCAAATAATTGCCACGTGTCACTCTGATTCGTGACTTTCTTGTGCCTAAAATTTTAAATCAGTTTGACACTTGTCATTGACTGGTTGTGCCACATGTTCTTAGCTGACATGGTTTGCTGACATGAGTCGGATCGGCAGTCCAGATGTGATCTTGATTCAATGGCTCAGATTATATCGCAATTTTTCATATCGCAATTTCGACAGTCCTGTGATATTGTTTCGTGCCTCTCCAAGTCGCGATTCGCGAAACTCCGAGATAGAGCTGAGATCAACGGTCCACGATCTTGATGAATCTATGGTCCAGATTTCATCATGAATTCACATCTCGCGATCTCTTCGATGGAGGTTCTTGTCATTCAAAGTTGCGATAGGTGAAACTCCAAGATGGAGTTGGATCGACGGTCCAGATCAAACTTCGATCTGACGGCTAAGATTGTTTTGCAATTTCGCATATCGCGAATTCGAGAGGTTAGGTAACCCCATTCCTTTGACTTTCCAGTTAGCGACATGATGATCCTTCACCACGTGTCCTATGGATTCGATGGTTCTGATCTTGTCGTGATTTCGACACTTCACAGGCCTTCTTCATGCTTGATCAATGATCCACATTCCTTGGTGTCCCGACGGTCAAGATCTTTTCATGAATTCGCATATCACGATTTCGTCATTTCGCAATTTCGCATTCTTGATGTGTAAGTTCTTGACACCTTCAAGTCCCGATATACTAAACTCTAAAATGGAGTTTACTCTTCCAATCTTTCCATGCCATTATCCTTGCACTGTTGTTCTTCTTCCTTTCCTGCCTTTCTGTTGATCTTCCTTACTTTTTCTGCAACGTCTTCCCAAAATACTTTTGGTGCCCATCTGTTACATTCTTCATGTACTCATGCCATCTTCACTGTTGTACTTGCCATCAATGAAAAGCATACACTACCTGTTAAACATTTTCCATCAGAGAGTTAGCATAATATAGCATGTGAAGCAACGCTACATATTGCAGAACATATTCTGGGTGAAGATTAATAGAAGGACGTCATTTATCTCCATGTCTTGATTGTCTATGATTGAATGTTAGTTGAGTTGTTAACATAGTTTGATTCTATGTTTTGAATTTTGAGTAAGAGTAATGTGTGGGTTGAAAGCAAGCTTACTGTAGACTCTAGTTACTGACTTGTTGAAGCGGAAAGGGCCCACCGCCAAACAAAGGTCATCATATTCGTAGATTAGTATTAGCATTTGATTTCATTATTGTAAATGTTAGATTAGCTGAAGCTTTAATTCTTTTAGATGATAGAAATATAGTTTAGACTAGGATTTCAATTATATGATTGCTTAGGGATCTTTACTCACTCTGTTTTTGCATATGCTCTGTTTTTATGAATTTGATTTTGTTTCATGAACATGAATGTTGGGAACATTAGTCAGACATATTTGAAGGAGAACTAGTGAAGTTCACAACAACACACTGTGAACCACAACATACTCAGTATATTGACTGTTGAACTACCCATGCTATGTCTTGATGATTGATGTGTGATTTCCCTTTTAGAAGTGTGGTTGCATAGTTAGTTCTTTGGGCCAGATAGCAGAGTTGATCTTTCAAAATAACTCCATATCATACTTGCATGTGTCGTAATGGAGTAGATAGCCTCTCTATGAAAGACAACCAAAGTGTGTTTCAGTTTGCTAGTTTGTTTTGTTTCCAGTAGACATGATCTAGAATAGTTCTATACTCATGACATTAGAATTACCTTTCTTACTAGTGTCTTGTAGCTCTGTTGATTAAAAATCCCAGATTGATAATTAATGAGTGCATTATACTAAACATATAAGCAGCACGTTCCTTTCTTTGTTTTAGTTGTGCTCTTTCTTCATCCCACTCTGCTTGGAGAGAAAGCTTTTCCTGTTTTGCAGTATTGCATTGCTCTAAAATTTCTCCCTGTACTTGTGCTAAAGATTGGGTGGCTTGCGTTGTTTCTTCCTATGCTCGTCAAATGAGAGCTTCGAATGTATTAACAATTTGGTGGAGTTCAGCTGACTCATCTCCTAGTTCTGGTGTTTCCAATGGCAGAGGTGTAGTGGAAACTGCATGGCTGGACTGTAGTGCCTGCTGCACCCCTTGAAGTTCAACCTTAATTCGATTGTATATCTCCTCCTACTGAGCCTCTTGCTTCTCCACTATCTCCAGTGAAGCATCGTTTAGTGCTTCTACGATGAAATCAAAGTCATCTTAGGTGAGGGTAGTCTGCATTTTGGTCATAGAGGCTTTCGATTTCTTCCAAGAAGAAGGCTTCAGGGGGGAAACCTTCCTTTTCTTCGAGGGATCCTCCTCATCTCTAGGCAGTGTAACCTTGCCTTTATTTTGTTCAACTTCCGCGCCATCTATATCTCCGCCATCTCCTCCTTGCGCAGGTGAGATGGAAAAATTCTTCATTGAGGTACTACTTACCTCTTGGGCTTCTTCATTTTTCTTTTTCTTTCTAGGTACAGGTGTATCATGCACTGCTTCTGGATTGTCAATGTCAGACATCTTTGCAGGATATACTGGAATGAGGAGGTTTGCCGACCAGTCTTTAGTAATCTCTTCTAAGTCCTCCTCTGTCAGTTTGTAGTAAGACTAAAGTTGTTGCTTGTGCTCGTCAGCGCGCATTGTAATATAAATGAAATGGTGGTCCATGTTGAATTTCATTAAAGGCCAAAACTAGTGGAGAGTATTTGGCATGATGCGAGGCTCAGACTGGATGGTTGTCTTCAGTTGGTTGTAATATGTATGGAACATGGCATTTGACTACATTTCTTGTTCATGTCACTGGAATACCACAGTGTACTGAACTTCGCGGCCAGAGGTTCAAAGGGCTCAATGTTCGGGAAGGTCGCACCTTCCGACATCTCCCATGCGATGAAAGAAATCATGATTAGAACTCGGATGAAGTGGAATTAATATCCCTAATATTGCACTTCCTTGCAGTCCAGTTCCAACTGGTTCACAACGTACTTCTCCCAATTCATTTGTAGGCCCTCCGTGCACTTTTCCTGTGAGGTCGACTACAAAGCTAGTCACTTGGGTGGGTCGGTTCTTGCGAACTAACTTTCCTGAGATCAATTGATAGGGTAGGCGCACTACGCCACTCTGGATAGAAGCTACCTTGTAGCCTCGCATTCCCTTCTCGACATCTCCATAAGTTTCCTTGATCCTTTGTGTGAGAGAGTGGTCCATGGCTTTTCCAGGATAGAAATCTTATGGGTTGGGTCCTTTCATGCTAAGCTCAGTGATCCGATTGATCAATGTCGGATCCACTGTGATAGAGTGGTTTAACAAGAAGTATCCACCATGGTAACATGACAGCAGTAGCTTGACGCATTCATTCACTTCTTGGTTCCTTCCAAAGTGAGGAATCTTCATGACATTGAGTAGTGTGGACTGCGCGAGGTTCATAGTCCATGATTGGGGAACTATATTCAAATTCTTTCCCTTTTTTCTGGTTAGGTATTTATGTGGGGTGAGGATGTTGTATACCTTCCTGTCGTCGAGGTTGAATTTGCTAAACTTCAACATTGCAATCTTTTCTTGGTCTGTGCGAACTGCACGTATCCCCTTCGAGAGGTACGTAGTGACCAAAGAG
This sequence comes from Picea mariana, assembly GCA_032191745.1. Taxonomy (NCBI): domain Eukaryota; kingdom Viridiplantae; phylum Streptophyta; class Pinopsida; order Pinales; family Pinaceae; genus Picea; species Picea mariana. The sequence continues at coordinate 421,584 of JASDQU010102195.1, read as the reverse complement.
TACTCAAATTCTCTAGGCACACTGTCTCTATTGATTGTGTTTCTCAAAGGTGGTAGATAAGTGGGTAAAATGCTCGGAATCAGCTTAGCATTCACGAGATCATCTATGTGCTTAGTTCTCTTTTCATCAACTTGTCAGGATGGTCCAGCTCGAGCAATTGACAGAGAGGCTAGTATTCCTCTCGTGGATGATGCTTGTACACCTATGGATAATACTCTCTCTAACATGACTCTTTCAGTGAAATTCTTCAACAACTTTCTCTGCAATGCTCAATTCTTCCGACATACACACTCAGGGTTAACAATCGTAGGTTTGGGGAACAACTTAGACACAGTACTGAAATAGAAAGCAAGAGTGACATAATCACTATATAAACTTGGCTTAATATGTGGGCTCAAATTCTCAAAAAGTGTTCTCGGTGCATGGCACGGTGGGATAAATAGGGAACTTGACAACAGTTCGCTTGTAATGGGTATGAGCGTCCATTAACTCTTGTTCAGTTCATTATGGTGCAGTCCAATGGTCTGATGATGAACCATAATTTCCTTTCTATCCATTCAGAGCATCGATCGAATGGTTATAATGTCCCCAATGGCTATATTGCTTCGTCATGGTGAAGTGCCATATGTTGTTGTTCTGATATCCTAACAAAGCTTCCATTCTGCAAAATTTCTATCTACGAAGTTCCCTCTGGAACCTTCTGCAACTTTTCAATCTTATCTCTCTTCTTACTTAACTTTCTAGCCTTTTTTCCAGTGAGCTTCGTCTTGGTAGTTCTTTTTCCATTCTAATTCTTATCTTCTTTTAACATAGTTACTTCTTGTTGTTGATATTCTTCCCTAGGATTCCTGGATAATACTCTGTCTTTGTCTGGGGTAGGTACTTCGGTCTTCTATGGGTATTCTAATGTTCTTGAAGCTTCAACATCTGGGTTGCTAGTGTTAAATAGCTTTGATCTGTTCTCCTATTCTGCAATCAAGTGTGCAATCCTTCTGGTCATGAAATATTTTAACTCTTGTTTCTTCTTATTCAAAACTTCTTATTCTTCTTTTCATCTAGCTTGATCTCTATCAATCCAAGGTTTTCCTAGTAACATGGTAAACATGGCGTTGTCTTAAATAAATTTAATAATCTCAAAACCTTCTTCTATCGAAGTTCCATTAGCGTTCATAGGTATGCGAGCGAGCTTCCCACATAGGTTTATTATCTTTCCTCTGAATAGTCCTATTCCTCCTAATGAAGGGATCATAGCAAGATTCCCCATGGCTTCCTAAGTTCTTTCTATCATGATATTCACCTGTGTTTCTTCATCCAGAATATAGTTAATGTCTAGGTCTCCTATTCTTACTTCATTGCATTATTTTTCCTTGAATATCTCTAATAGGCTGACATGTCGATGGTCATTCAGGGTTTCGTTTATTTGCAACAATACTTTCTCTGATTCTTTCTGGGGTTCTGCCATTTCTGGATATGCCTTAGGGTTTTCTTTATTCAGATTCATTTCTTCCAGCTTAGCAATCATTCTAGGGAAATCCAACACTTCATGGTCCATAGATTTACAACAAAGACAACCAGGTCTTTTCCCAGGGAATTCCTTAGCAAAATGTCCTGGTCCTTTGCAACTATAACAGAGGGTTAATCCTCTCTTTCTTTTAAATGATCCCCAACTTCTCCGGGACTGCGCACTAGGATCATGGTAGCTATCCTGCAAAACATTCTTTCGAGGATCCTGCATCCATTTGTTAGTCCAAACATTCTTTCTATGCATAGGTATAACATATCTTTCACTATTCTTATCATATCTACTCATATCAAGCCTTCTTTCATCTATTAATACCCTAGTTTTCAAGCTAGGACAAAACCTGTCAATCATACCTAGATCCATACTTTAGAAACAAAAATTTCCACTTATCTTACTTCTACAGAGCACAAAGCTTCCAGATCTAAAACTTTTCACTATTCTTACCATTATCAAAGCACAGAGCTTGCAGATCTTACCTTTTTTAATAAAAAAATAATTACTTTTTCCTTTCTTAGAGCACAAAGCTTTCAGATCTTGCTTCTTTCCTTCAGATCTGACTTCCTTTCTTTAGATTGAGCTTCCTTCTTTAGCACAAATCTTTATAAATCAAGTAGGATACTGCGTACTAGGGAACAGATCTATGCACTAGGGCACAGATCTACGCACAGATCTTTCACAATCTCAGGTTGAATCTTTGCACAAAGCTTCTTCTTTCTCAGTTCCCAACAATCACAGTTTTAGGTCCTGGCAACAGAACCATTTGTTGGCATAGGGACATACCCAGGGTTCAACGCTACAACACCTGTGGAGCAGATGAAGTCTCACCCGAGGTAGAGGCAGGGGTGGTTTCAAGGCTTAGGTGTCTGCAACCTTAACTAGGACACATATATGTGATTGTACTACTTAGTAAAGCACTTAGCACCGTTAGTTCCTCAAGATGCAATCAATACCCACTTCGTTGATAAAACAGATCTTCACATCATTCACACTAATCTAATGTAATTAAGAACTTAGCATAGGTAAATAGATCAGATCGAGCATATCATGCACTAAGCATGGCTATATATATCAGATCTAACATTCTCACATATAATAAGCACAAAGCATAAGTAGATCTATCTAAATACATCAAAGCACTTAGCAAATAATATGTGAACAGATCAAGACAAAGCACAAAGCAGCATAACACAGTTTTTACGTGGTTCAACCCCACCCTGGGGATATTTCCACCAACTCTTCTTATTTATTGTCCTTAGTTAATTGGTTACAAGCACAGGGCCTCAAAACCCTTACTCCGCATAGGACAAAATATCTGCACAGCTCGCTAGATCCTTATTCCTTGCATTACAACACTAAGCCTTCCACAATCTGCTACAAGGACCTGCACTTAGCTCTGCAAGTCTCTTACAGTCATGCACAAAGCACTTATAGACTCTACTTGCACTTAGCATACATTCACATCACATAGATGCACACTCTACTTCTATCTTGCCTAAGCATCTATTTATATACAAAATAGGCCTAAACATGGGTCAACCCATGGGTCGATATCCCATTCCCTTTACATAATCCCAAAAACCCAAAAAGGACCCAAAAAGGGGCCGAGATCTCATGATCTCCACTTCGTCTTGTGCTCCTTCTTCGACAGGCTTTCGAAGTCCCAAAATATGTCAAAATGACCAAGAATCTCCCAAAACTTGGTCAAGGGCCAACAAGAACACTATACATTGCAAATCTCCACACCTAAAGAATTACCAACAGGAAATACATAGGCTAATAGAGCACTTTGAAGCTTTCAACATTACGGTGATTCCTAGAGAAAAGAAAATTCTTGTCGTTTCCTTGGCCACCATTGCTTCAATTCTATCACCTCTAGAATATTATGACGCCTCCCGGTTTACTGTGGAATTGCTCTACAAACCATCGGTGCCCAACAATATTTCTAGTTGGAAGGTCTTTGAAGGAGATGAAGAGATCATAAATGTTTTGACTAACCAAGATAATTTCAAAGACTTGGCTATTGACGATGAAGTATTCCAGTAACAGTCAATGAAAACTGACCTTCGTAGAGACCAACCGACTGACAAATCAAAGTCTCACACGATACCAAAGGGGATAACTAATTTAGAAAATATTTTTCACCTAAAGGAATGATTTAAGGGGTCAAAAAATGCGAAGATCAGTAGTTCTTGTCCCATGCATGAAACTATAAATCCTGGAACCCCAAAAAACCCAAAAAATGTAAACCTTGGCAAGACAATATCCAAAGAGGAAAGGAAGTCTTATCTCAAGCTTTTCAAAGAATATCAATATGTCTTTGCGTGGTCCTACCGAGATCTAAAAAATTATGATACATGTATCATTCAACACACTATCCATTTAAAACCTGAAGTAAAACCCTTCCAATAGAAGCTCCAGAAGTACCACCCATCCCTGGAGCCTCTCATGTGTCAGGATTTAAAGAAACTGTTAGATGCCAAAATTATCTTCCAGGTTAGACACTCTGCATGGGTACAAATTTGGTTCATGTAAGGAAAAAGTATGGGGAGATTCGCCTATGCATAGATTTCAGAAATCTCAATAGATCTTCAGAAAAAGACAAATACCCATTCCCACCAATGGAGCAACTCCTGCAGACCGTGTCTGGCTCTGAAATTTTCTCCTTACTAGATGGTTTCTAAGGTTGCAACCAGGTTCTAGTTTTAGAAAAAGACCTTTTGAAAACTACCTTCTGAACCAAGTGGGGAACCTTCACTTACAAACGCATTCCTTTTGGGTTAATCAATGCAGGAACGACCTTCCAGAGGGCCATGGACGTAGCATTTCGGGGACTAATCAATAAGGGTGTAGTAGTCTACATGGACGGCGTGACTGTGTATTCAAATAACAGAGAAGATCACATCCAACACTTAACCCAAATTTTTGAAAGGTGTAGGAAATACGACATATCCTTAAACCCTAAGAAAACTATTTTCGGTGTCGAGGAAGGTAAGTTGTTATGCCACACTATATATCAAGAAGGCATTCGCATAGGCCCAGAAAGAATTAAGGCTATAGCTCAACTTCCATTACCTCACAAAAAAACGGTTATGCAGTTGTTCTTCGGGAAAATCAATTTTGTGAGGAAATTCACTCCCGATTTCGCGGAAACTATCAAACCCCTACAAAATATGATTCATAAGGATGCTGAGTTTAAGTGGGATGATGAATGAAAGAAGGATTTCAGCAATATTAAAAATGCAATCTCTCAAGCCCTAGTACTGCAAAGTCCCGATTTCAACAAATATTTCTTTCTCTATACTTTCGCCTTCGACCAATCGTTAGCCGTAGTATTAACTTAGATGGATGATGACAAAAAAGAAACCCCAGTATCATACATGAGCACAAATCTCCAAGGTGTCGAACTAAATTATCCTGCTATAGACAAATAGGCTTATGCAGTTTATAAGGCAGTAAAACATTTTAGATCTTACATCCTCAAGAACCATACCAAAGTAATCGTGCCTCACCCCGCAGTCCAATCCCTATTTACTCAACAGGAGATGGGGGAAAGAAGAGAGAACTGGATGGAAGTAGTCCAAGAATTTTATCTAGATATAAGAACCTACTGAATTGGCTAAAGGACAAGGGTTATGTAAACTGGTAGCCGTAGCTCAAGACCAAGTAAATGAAGACCCCAGATGGGGGAATGAAATGGAATTATGGTGTGGTGAAGCTTCATACATTTCCCCAGGATAAGAGTCTTGGTATGAGAAATTGACTTATCTCCTGCATCATGGGACTTTCCCAGAAATCCTAAATCCTAGGGAAAGGAGGGATCTTAGGTTAAAATCCACACAATATCGCCTCATAAATTCGTTACTCTTCCAGGTTAATTATGATGGGGTACTTTTAAGATGTATTGAATGTAAAGATGCAGACAAAGTTCTGAAGGAGCTCCATGATGGTCCTATCGATGGACATTTTGCAGGAAATACCACCGCTCAGAAGATACTGAGAGTTGGCTATTATTGACCCACTTTGTTCAAAGATGCTCACACATACGCTAGAAACTATAAAACTTGTCAAATAGGCGCTGGGAGGGAAAAGAGGGTAGTTGTCCCACTCCAATCAATGATTGTTTCTAGGCCTTTTGAGAAATGGGGGTTAGATATCATAGAAGAAATTACACCGATTTCTTCAAAACAACATAAGTACATACTTACTACCACCGATTATTTCATGAAATGGGAAGAGGCCATCCCACTGACTCATGTGAACGAGAAGGTGGTAATCCAATTCATAGAACAACAACTAATCACAAGGTTCGGTGTCCCTTTTGTCCTTGTTTTTTATAATGCATCCTACTTTTCTTCCACCCTATTAACGAAGTTTTCTCTAGACAAAGGAATCATAATTAGATACTCTGCAAACTATTATCCATAGGGAAACAAAGTGGAATAATCAACTAATAAGAACCTGGTAAGAATATTAAAGAAAACAGTTGTAGACAACCAGAGAAATTGGCATAACCTACTCCATAACGCCTTATGGGCAGATAGAGTTACACCCAAGGAAGCTACAGAGAATTCCCCATACTTTCTAGTATACGGATAGGAATCCATTCTCCCGAACAGATTATATCTTCCATCTCTTCAACTTGCTCAGGATTCCAAAGGGAAACCCTCATCAATCTTACAACAAAGAATTGTCACCCTGCTCATGTTAGAAGAAGAAAGGGAGAAATCTAAATAAAATTTCATAGCCCACCAATAGATAGTTAAAAGGTGGTTTGATAAACATAAGGCTAAAGAGAATAATTTTGAAGTAGGAGACCTAATCCTAATGTGGAACAGAGAAAATGAGCCTAAAGGAAAACATTCTAAGTTTCAAAATCTATGGCTCGGGCCTTTCCAGGTGGTCTAGAAGATTGGGTTAGCCACATATCGACTACATAATCTAAGGGGGGAATATGATGCTCTTGCAGTGAATGAACAAGCCCTTAGACAATATTTTCATTAAAAAAAAAAATGTTTATTTTGATGCATCGATTTATATTTTTGCATTTATACCTTTTTGTTTTATCTTTTACGATCGTGCTTCTGATATTTTGAAATATTTTGTTTAGAAAGACAATGGTTGACCTCAAATCATGCGACATAGAGAAATCTCTTCCTAACTCGTCTCTCACATACAAACACAAGAAACGTTGAGGAACCTGCAGTTGTTTCAAGGGATTCTCTATCCAGCCTGCGCAGATGAACAACTTTGGAGAAATGTGGAAGTGTATGATTAGTGTTATGGTAAAAAATTAAGGGAAAGACAGTAAGCTAGAAAGGACTATGTGCACCTCAGAGACAGAGCTAGTAAGTTTCACCTGAACCGTCTCATTTTTTGCAAATAACAGACGTCCTCCTCTCCCGATCACTCAAGGCACTCTGCCGAAATAAAATTCAACTATATCAAATGAGCACATAGTAGGAGAGGGTATGCAGATATCTCTGTCGAGGCTATGGACGCTCACTAGCAGTGGATCAAGTTCTTTGATGTCGGGGTGACTCTGTCGGGGCTATGGATGCTCGCTGGCAGGGGAGCAACACCGTAGAAAATGAATAAGGTTAACTAAAAGGCCTAGTGCCAGTGAATGCTTTACTAGAATATTTTCAAAGAGGGTGTGAGTCAGGGTTACAGGAAAGGAAGGTTGATAAAGGTTGAAAACCCCATAGGCAGGCCCAGATGTGTCAACCAGGGAATTTTGAATGCAAGGGTGAAAGGGGCTTTGATGAAAACCATCTAAGTTCCTAATCAATTTTTGCATCAGCCGAGCCCGAGGAAGGAAAAAAGTTTTTGATTTCGCCCAGTAAGTCTCCATTTGTTGAGCACTCAACACACCTTAAAAATCCTATGTCATTTTTATTACTTTTTGGGTACCACTTAATCTTTGCACTGTCTGAATTCAATTTTTCTTTGAGAAATGTTTTGTCTATGTTTGTTTTGTTAACCCTCATTTAGCTATTCAGGTTTAAAACCCCATGAATTAAAAAGGCTTAACACTTAAATAAGGAACCAATAGCCAAAACACTTCACCCGACACGCTCAAGATTCGAAATCAGAAGAAATTAATAGGTGAAAAGGAATCACTCAGAAAACCTCAGTTGTCGAGCGCCGATCTTCACCAATATCAGTGAAAGGAAGTTTTGTTTCATGACAAGGATAACATACAGACATCGCCGATAGTCGATCCCCTTCGAACTCGGTAAAAGGAAAAGGGAGTAAATGTTAGAAAAGAAAGAAACAATATCGTCGATAGCCGATACCCAATGTGCTTGTTGGAATCATAGAAGACCGAATCGCGATGAACATTTCTAACATGCTAAAGAGTTTTCCGCTATCACCGATTCCCAAAGTGTTTCAGCATCAGGAGTTTTTGAAGAAGCTAATCCAAAGAAAAACACGTGAAAGTTTTATCCCCGATCGCCAACCCCCGATATGTTTTCGACATCAGCGATCCCAGGTTTAGTTTAGAATGCACAACTTGAAGAAAGTCCGGACTCCGACTAATACTCATGAGTTAAGTCACCGGTCTTCCATGCCACATGTCTTTTCCAGATTTTAGAAACGTATGACCTAGATCTACCCCGAGTCATTCTTGGTCCCCTAAATCCAAGTCACACCTTCGAGCCAATTTTGTCACGTCAACACCATAAAATGAAATCGATTGGCGTCAGAGGTTTTTTTGCAGAAGGATATGAAAAAAAATGTCCATAACACATTTTCGATCCCCGATCCACCCACTAAGAAAGCGACATGATGTGACGTTTTAGCACTAGATACATTTAGATTCAGAGCATTTAAGGGACTAGATAATTCCAAATCTCTCATTAGTTGCTACTTTGTGTGCGAATCAAAATAGTCGTTTGTAATTACCGATAGAACACGTCACCCTACGCGCCTCTGCCATCAACCCATGATGAATTTAAGTTGCAGCGATTCAATAGAATATTTGTTTGAATTCCACTCATCACTCGGATTAAATGGTTGATACTACAAGGTAAGTTATTCCTCATTTTAAATTCTTTTGAGCCATTGTAAATGAAACCATTCTATGTGCAAAGGAGTTTCAGAGTATCCGGAGAAGCGAAACGAGTAATCCAAAAGATGCAGAGATCCCGTGAGTATCAAATAACTAGGTTTAGAAAGCTTTACTGGTATGTACTAGTCTGTGGATTTTATGCTTACACTTCATATATATATTTTATCTAGTGTTTCTCTATACGTAGTCTCTAAAGGATTTATTTCAATTGCAGGAACAATGCCTGCAAGAAAGTCGACCACTAGGTGATCACCGAGGGTTTCGAAGCTAAAAGAACCAAAGGTAGGATAAGGTTCCTCTCCAGGGCTAGAAAATTAGTTGGAATACACTCCGAGGCTGGAACCAGTCATTAAGACATCCACAAAGAAGCTTTGCATTCAACCGTCAGCCTTTGGAGACACAGAGGCAAACACAGAGACCAATACGGTACTCCCACATTGGGGGGAGCTCTTCAAGAAGATCAACCGAGAATAATTTCCAAAATATATTCCAGCACAGTGACCCAAATGTGAGAGCACTCGATGATAAATTTTTTCCAAATATCCGAAGATCGTACCTGCACATGGTAGCAAGCAGAACTCCAGTTTTCCCCTGCATAGAACTCTTGAAGTGGCTCATTGACCACATAGACACACAAAAGTGTTTGATTAATGACGATAATGGTGAGTTTGTCAGGGTTTTCCTTTCGGTGGAGGTCTATAAGTATTATAGGCTTAGAGACCTGGGGGATTGACTGAACACTGATTTTGTCGTAAAATTATACGAGTGCCATGACACCAGCTAGGTGATGGCCTCATGGTGGAGAGAAGACAAAAAATACACCAATTGGACCTCCGGCTGGTACCAGATGGCCAACTTAATGGAGCCATACATCTACCTGATGGCTCTAATTTGCTGATTGTATGGGGAAAAGGACTGCTCCAAATTTTCGGAGGCATGGATGCCTCTATCTTACATAGTGCCCATTTCAGGGAGCGGTTTCAACTGGGGGGCCATCATTTCCAAATAGCTAAGCATCTGCATACAATAATCTCAGACACAAAAAGAAGGAGAGACACTAGTGATCTGAAAACAGATCCAGAAGCCAGATAGGGCTTAAAAATGCTCAAAAATAAAAGTGCTCGGAATGCGACGAAACCTGTGCCATTGCGTCCGTCTCGTCTTCCTGAATCCGGTGGTATAATTTTTATCGCAAACGGAGTCCGTATGAGGAAGATATCGCCTTCTGTCCAAAAAGCCAAACAGGCAAAAGTTTGGGATGCTGACTGTACCTGTCCGTACAGTCTGTACAGACACGTGTCAGTCCGTACAGTGACATGTGGCAGGCCGTACAGTTGACGTGGCAGCTTGGGGATGCGACACGTGGCAGGCCGTACAGATGACGTGGCAGCTTGGGGATGCGACACGTGGCAGGCCGTATAGATGACGTGGACCAACCGGGACGCGACACGTGGCAGGCCGTACAGATGACGTGGACCAACCGAGACGCGACACGTGGCAGGCTTCTGTACAGGACATGTGGCGTCACCAGGATGCGACACATGTCATGCTGATTTGGCATTTTGGTCGTACGATCGGCCAATTACGAGGTGACACGTGTCACCACTCACAGGGTGACACGTGGCACGCTGACGTCAGCATGCTGACATGGCAGATGACGTGGCAGATGACTGTGTCGTAC
>JASDQU010102195.1:391920-411259 GCA_032191745.1 Picea mariana | reverse complement strand
GTCATGCTGATTTGGCATTTTGGTCGTACGATCGGCCAATTACGAGGTGACACGTGTCACCACTCACAGGGTGACACGTGGCACGCTGACGTCAGCATGCTGACGTGGCAGATGACGTGGCAGATGACTGTGTCGTACGGCAGGAAACGTGGCAGCAAGGTAAGGTGACAAGTGGCGGTACGGCGATTGACGTGGCACGTACGTGGACCAATCACGTGATGACACGTGTCCCGTTCAGATTGGTTAAAAAAAACGCCACGTGGCCCAATCACAGGGTGCCACGTGGCGCTATTGGATTGGCTTTTTTTGGAGGCCAGATTCTTGGAGGAAGTTGGGGATGAGAAACCAACTCCTCAGCTATATAAACCAGGCCTGTTTGAGGCCAATGGACAGTCAGATTTGCAGAGTTATGCTGTTGGAGAGCCAAGCCAAAGCCATTTTGTTGCAGGGTAGCCCTTGAGGTGGAAACGCTGTCGGATCGTTTCTGGGAGCTTGGAGCATCAGATTTGCGTGTCGTTTCTTGCGTTGGGTTCTAGAGATCTGTGTCAACAAGACCAGATCAGTCTTGTAGCCTTTGGGCATTGCTGAGATGTAATTTTGAGCACTTGAGCAGAATAAAGAAGCCTTCCCCACAGGAAAAAGGCCCGGAGACGTAGGCAAACATTGTGCCGAACTCCGTTATCAACCTGCGTTCTTATGGTTTGCTGTTCTTTACTGTTTTCAGATCTGCATATGTGTATTTGACTGATATATAATCCTCTTCTATCCTCATTCTTTCGTTAATTTCTCAATTGGTTAAAATACTCATGCAAGTTAAAACTCAACCATAATCATAAAAGATCCTGCATCGGATCAACTAGTCTTCTACATGGATTCATACTTACTGGATGTTATGTATTCCAAAACATCTTTGTCGACATGAACCTGAGTTGGCACGTCGCAGAACTCCTGGTCCACATATATTTCAGCATTTTATGGGAGAACAGGTACAAAAAATCCCACTCCCTCATCTGCGATGAATTCATCGCATGCATATATTTATTCTTTTCAAGAAAGAATGCCAAAGACTGTTGGTTGTGGCCAAAAAGATCATATCAAAGGTTGGCCATTTGTATTTGGATGTGCACGATACCTCCATCAGGGTTTTTGGGGCCACCGGAGCACCGTATCTTCTACCTGTGCATGTTCTTGACTGGATTGTAGTGGGGGAGATATGCTACTAGACCATCCTTCAAGGCTACAATGCCACTTTGGTCAAGGATAAGAAAAGGGTGTTCATACCTTATGGTTTTCATGTAGGCTTCTACATTGTGAAAGACATCGCTCAAGCCAAACAAAAAGGGCTGAGTAAATTAGAGTTCAGATTCTAGACCGGTCATTTCCACAAACATTACCTGAAGGGTCTATTCTTTAAGAATGCCTCGAAAGTGTCATCCTGCTGGCCATATGTGTAACAACCCAAATTGATTAATTTTATCATAGTTTTTAATTTAAATTTAATTAATTATTAAAATATATTAATGAGTCTTTTATTATTTTATTATTAAAAGGTAGGTGAAGTAATTAATGGGGGGATAAGGTTGTTGGGAATTAATGAGGGGGATTTGAGAGAGGAGGATAAGGAATAAGGGGAGGACTTGGAAGAGGGATCTTATCTTTTTTTGGGGATTTTTGAATTTCTAATGGATAGGAGGAGGAGAAAATGGGAGAACTGGTTTTTTGGGGGGAATCTCTCACAGGGCACTGGTGTTGCTGGGAATTTTGGGCTCGGGGGCTAGGAAACCGCAATGATTTCTAGATCTAGGGAGTGGGAGAGGTTGTTCCTAGTTGGCTGGGAGGTTAATATTCGGTCTGGGCAAGAACAAGAACAAGAACAGGATCAGACAGAAAAGGAACTAGATAAACCAACCTACAAGTGGAGGTATGTATATGTTGTTGTTATCATTATTCTTCTATTGTTATCATAATTATGTTGTTGCTACTGATATTATTATGTTGTTAGTCTCTATTCCCGGTTTATTCCAAGTATAAGAAACTCATGAAATAAATTCTAAACTAAATTTAAAAAAACATTTTTAATTAGCTTGAGCCCTGAAAATAACCACGCTCTACAATACACCCATGAAAAATTTGAAGATGAAGTCGTCACAGAAAATTCCCAAGACTGGGATGAGGTGGTAGCGAGGATGGTTGACCCCAAAATGACTAGGTTCAGAGCCATGATCCTGGATGAACAGAGGATAATGCTAGAACAATCGGATCAAGGGGCCCTTAGGGCCAGATAATAAATGATAGTGGCCGAAGCAGCAGAAGCCCACCTGGTAGCCCTAATTCAAGAAAGATATCTCTATATGGCATAGGATGTGTGAGAAAGGGGATTTATCATGTTAGAACAGGCACAACAAGTAATTGATCATCTGCAAGATGACCCAGACCTCTCAGGAATGATAGTATTCCCTGTCGATAACCCAGAAAGAAGTCAGATGGGCTCAAGTAGCCCTGAATTCATAGACATTGATGAAATTACTGAGTTAGACAACCTTGAATTCTCAACGCCACCAGCCAGATCGGCGACAAGTTTTTTGACTCGACCAAAGATAGTCGGAACATTAGGGAGAACAAGTGCACCAAACCCCCTAAGAGAACTAATACAAATATATGATGATGATGAGAGTCCAGAGGTATCCCTTGTGACCCTTGTGCATATCGAAGAGGAAAAGGAACAAGAGAATACATCACTTCCAACACTCAAATTTAGGGGGTTCAATGGAATGAACAAGAAGTTGAGAGTATCTTATTCACTGAGATGCCTAATGCAACATAAACCCAAGCGGACAGTCCGAAGGACAAGCCAAGGTCGGGCGAGAAAAAGAAAGAAGCTCCACAATAAGAAATCAGTGTCTCAATGGTTGAAGATCAAGTAAGTATCGAGCATACCCCCAATGCCTCAATTTCAATCAGTACTCAACTCCCCGATGAGAAACAAATAGAAGCGGGGCCTTCAGAACACAGGGAGGAAGTTCAAGAACCCAGTCTTGAACAAGTATATACCATCGGGAGTCTGGGGAGTACACTCACCTAGGGAGATCAACAAATTCTCGAACCCATGGACGAAGTAGCCTACATACATGCCATTGCTTATGACTGGAAAAGGAAATCTATCGTCTAGAGAACCACCAAGAAGAGGAGGATCACTTTAGATCGCTCCATCCTCATCACTACAAAGGAAAATATGATCAACATAGAGCATGCCAAAATGTCCGAACTTATCGGCGCAAGGATGGAAATCAAAGATGCCACCCTAGGTAGAGATAAAAGAGATGAAGAGGAGTTGGTTACCACTTTAAAAGAATTGGAACATTTGCGCCACTTGGAGAAATATTACCAGGACACCACACAAGTCGTGGTGTACCTAAAGAGAGAATTCAAGGAGGCATACAACAAGTTTACATATGAACGACACCTATTCACTGCAAGGATAATCGAGTTGCAAGAAGACACCCTCATGGTGTTGGCCACATGCAAACATATGGAGAGGTGGTATGAGAAAGCGCAACAAGCAGTGGAAAGAATTGACTATGTTATCCTGGTGCAAAAGGGTCGAGACAACGAAGAGCAGGGTATATGGGTGCTAAGAGAAATCAACATCAACCGCATAAGTAAATTGATCGAGTATTGGGTTAAAATGCCTCGGGAACCTCATCAATAAATCCAAGAGAAATGGGCCAAGTGCGAGAAAATATGGATAAAAATCCAACAGGTGATTAAATATATCAGACTCCCCAAGTTTGGTACATCCGATGACTTTTTCGACTTGCACGACATAGTCAAATTGCATGCTAAGCAAGACTCATCATGGCCCTAGGAAATAGAAAAGGTGACAGACACGACGCTAGGTCAGGTGTGACAATTTATGAAGCACTAGATAAAAGCTCGAGCTATGTTGCAACAGTTAAGTGCTAGTATAGTCATGTATCAGGCACATGTGGTAGAGATAAGAGAGATTCACTCGGCCCCAATGGAACATCATAGATTCCCGTATGCCAACACCTGCGAGGATCTATTCATCAAGTGGTTGGAGTATGAGAATATTCACCCACTTAAGTGATATCCTGAGATGACTCTTAGAAAAACTAATAGAAGAAAGCACCATGTGGCAAGTTTTGTTTTACTTAGCTGCAATTTAATTGTTATTTTTAGTTAATTTTATGTTATAAATAAGAGCATTGACTGGTTAGTTAAGGGTCAATGGTTGCTGCAAAGACCCTCATTTTTTGTTTTGTTAAGAACTATTTCAGAGCTGCCTTTAATTGAGAAGTCCTTTTTAGACAAGAGATAAGTTTGTTTTTTCATCAAATTTGTGTATGATTAGAGGTGGAGAAGAATTATTTTTTATTTTGTCTCATGAATGGATGTTGTAACGAGTAAGAGATACTAAATATATTGATAAGTTATCTGATGCAATGTTTTACAGTTCTTTCTTTAATGATGAAAATAAAACATTGTGTTATTATGTGATTGATGATTAGAGTTGAGTGAAGTATTTTACTTGTCATTGTTTGTCACATGCATGTTTTGTTCTGATAATTTGTATCTCAGTCAGTAATTGGAATACCCGCATGGTTAACGTATTTGTACTAGGCATGTGGTAGACAATCACTGTCTACATGCTAGAGTGAAAGGGTTATCCCAAGATCAACCTCATCTCCAGTAGTTAAGTTTGTTCCCACTTTGTCACTTAGTTGGTTTATACCGTCTTTATCTTATATCAGTCCTACCTAAGAGAAAGCACAAAAAGAGAACATTTGAATTGAAGGAGAAACCCTTCACAAGAAAACGTAAAGGCCATCGATTATTTTGGATGGATTGAAAAATTTGGAGAACCATTCCACTATTAAACATTGCAGAGTCTAATTGGTGGTGGTTTTGGTTTCTGTTGTTGATTTAAAGGTATTTAGGACCCCTCAACACCATGTCCACTTAAGGATCACATATCCACGTTTTATGGAAAGGTGCAATGAACTACACTTGATATTCCTGGTTTGGTTCATGACCAAACCTATTTATAGACGATCCTTGTGATCGTTCTATCAATGCATCATATCATCTTGGGAGATTTTCTCTCGCTTTCATTGAGCGACCTATGCTTTATGTATATGGTGTCTTTCGACACCAACGTTGCCTCTTGTATCCATTCTCCTCTATGTTTAATACATGTTCCAACATGGATTCAAAGATGATGGTTCTTTGATCCAGTGTTTGCAAAGAAGACCTAGATGAGAATAAGATAACACTAAGCATTTGTGGTTATTTTGGGAATAATATCTTTGTTGTATATTGGAGTTGATTTTCTTGGGTTTGCTCAAAAAATTTGTTTGCAGGTGAATTCTTTGGATTTTACGTTCGTTACTTAGATCTGTTACTGGAAATTCACAGACTCGTCGACTTAGATTCTATATCGGCTTGATGAATACTCATTGGTGGTCGCTCTTTAGCTCATTGATTTGGCATTACAGGCTCAACCAAACTCTCCTGTTTGTGTGTTTTGAGTTGTGTCCTTGACTGGCTGAGAGTTGGAAGATTAAGACTTCAATTTTTTTCCTTCCTCGACCAAATGTCAACTTGTCTGTCATCTTGAAGGATATAAAACCTTGAATGAAAGAAGGTTCAAGTTGGATGACTTCTTCTCTCTAGAATAGAATCGACTGGTGTGTGCATGAGATAAAATCCATTGACCTAACCTATTGAAACACGTGACAGTTTTTTCTACCAAACCTAATTTACCATGGTGAAACCCTCAACTAAGAATACATCCGACTGGTGAAGGTGGTTCGACTATTTTTTGACTTAGATGTGCATTGAATTGGGTAGGGCTCGACCTTACTTGAAATTTCCGTACCTGAAACCCTCGAATGGAATGGGATTCTTACTTGAATTAAGTTGGTTCAATTCAAATTGCATCTCCAATAATACATGTGGATTCCCTTGTCAATTGGACAATCAATTCATCAACTTGTAGCTCTGCATCGACTCGAATGGGATATCTACTTGCCTCTCCTATTTATCCATTAGAGTCGACTATTGCATATGTGGGGATGCCATATACTTTGTGGAAGTTCATTTCATGAACAAAGGGAATAAGAGATGACCGTTATTGTGTGGATTCCACAACACCCACATTGCCTGACCCGATTGGAGAACTTAGCATCTCCTTGCCTCATTCGAATCAACTGTCGGATTGGCGGTGTATTATGTCCTTCCTCCTTTGGTATCTTTGTTCTCCCTATTGCATATTTGTTGTGTTTTGAAAACTAATCTCTACTATAATGGAATGAATAGTTGTGTGCAATATTTTGACTAGTTTGGTGTTTGATCAACATGTGCATGCTAAGGATTGGTGGCTTCCTTTCCTGGATGACCATATATAGAATCAACTTGGTGTAAGTCACCATATTTCATGTCAATTTTGTGTTCACTCTTTCCTTTACAGATTTGTTTCTTTCCCTCCATCAATGACGGGGATGTTGGATGAAGATGAAGCTCTAATGATTCAAAAACTACAGGATATTCATGATAAAAAGGATATTGACTTAGAAGAATATCACAACTGACTTCACACAGAATTCAATTCCTTGTATAATTTCATTGCACAGTTGCAAACTAAGAATCAATGCTTGAGAAGTGACCTGGAGACATCCCACACCCAATTGGAAGATGAGTCTACCCTCTTTCAAACCATCCTTTTGCAGTGGTTTGATGAAAAGTCTAAGAATTGCTTTTTCCTAGAACAAACAATGGAAACCATATTTTAAGATTTGATAAATGATTTTAGCGATAAAACTGATATTATCGTTGATCTCATGAAGGAGGTGAAATCCCTTTCTCATGAAAATGTTTCTTTGAATATAGAGAATGAAGGACTGAAAAATCAATTGAATACTACAAAATATGTGTTCCAGATTGTTGTGACTGAGCACTTCGGAGGAGTTCCTACCATGGGGAACACTATGGAAATATTTTTCAGACTTTTGTAGACAAATTTCAGGACAAGTATGACCTTCTTGAAGAATTGGAAGAAGAAATGAAATCTCTTCCTCATACAACATTGAGCACATATGTCAAACAATTGATGGAAGACAATTCCCAACTAACTTGTGAGGTTTCCCACTTGTAGGCCTCTATCGATGAGATTTGTGAATAATATGCTCCTCTTCAAGAAGATAACAATTGACTATTTGACGAGTATTGAGCATTGAAGGAATATTATGATGCCATATTGTTGCAACTGATTAAGAAGGATGAGACTCTTTATAGCTCATAGTATTGCAAACAAAACCTTGAAGAACAAGTTCACCAATTGCAGAATGTTGAGAAGAATGTCGAGAAGAAGATTGTTTCTATTGAGCTTCCAGACTCACCTATTTCTTCTTCCACCATTACTTCTAGTTCAGTTGTTTGTGAGAAGAATGTTGATGTTGTTGAGCTACCAGGATCACCCATTTCTTCTCCACCTTCAGATGCTCCTTCTAAGCTATATGTTGATTTATTCTTTAAAACTAATGATTGTGTTGTTTCTCCCAGCTTTGAAAAACACACTATAGGTATAGGGTCCCGACTTCTCAACAAGATGGGATACACTGGAGGAGGACTTGGGGACAATGGACAAGGAATTACAGATTCTATTGCACCTGAGATAATGACACCAAGAACAGGTCTTGGATATGATGCTATCATTTCATCCTTTCCTACACCTACCCCTATTTCAAACAAGGAATGTTTGTTCATTTAAGGTGGAGTTTAGATTTATTTGCTAGCAGAGAAATATTTTGAACCGAATGATGATATGGATGATCCTAACATACCAAAAGTTGAGGATAATATTGTTGATGACATTGATGTTGATATACCAAGTTGTTATACTTCTATGAGTACACCAAACCCTGAGACTATATCTCTTGATCATCCAACACATAAGTATGTGTCGTATCTTCATCCTTTCCATTGAAGACATGAAAATCATGCTTTTAGATCCTTATAGAAGAGACGTGAAAGACAAAAATATGGACCAGTACTGTCTACTAGGATTGATTGTGGTTGGATTGATGAGTGGTCATGGGTGCATCTAACCACATGTTTGAGGATTTCCTATTGTTGTGTTTCATTCGTTGTACATGCGTACATTACTCCTCTTCAGTACCGATTTCCTTGCAGTGGTAAACTGATACTTGACTCGACTTGACCTTCGATTGATGCTTGAATGGGATATTGATCAATTGAGACTCAACAGGACTTGATAGTCAACTGGAGGTGTTTTTGAATGTGTATTTTTCAAATGAGTTTTGACTTTCTATTGTTCATCGACTAGTTTTTTCAACAAAAATCTATTGATGATGCCTTTGATCCCTTAGTTGTGTTGCTTGAAGTTGCTTATGTGTAAACCCAACTGATGTTCTTGAGACCAACCAGATCATGTTCGATTGTGTTGTTGGGAGTTTTATTTCTACTTCTTTACATGATATAGAGACTTTCTATCTTGGTAGAGACTATTCGATTGGTAGAGACTGATTATATTGGTACATTCTTGTCTAGTCGATTGATCGTCTAGATGGTGTTTTCTTGTTTTCTAGTCAACTGACCGACTGGGACCATGTTCCTAAAGTGTATTTTGCAACTAGTTTTCCATGGATGAGTAATTTTTTGGCCTTGATATTTGTTGATGGTGATCAAAATTCCTCAGAAGTGTTTTTGTATCATCTTGTGATAAACTTTTGCAGATAGAACAAATTTAGGGGGGAATGCTATGAAATTTTATTTTTCCTCCAAGATGATTTTACGGGGGGTGTTGCAACATATGGTTCCATTGTAAAACTAAACTTGTTGGTTGAGTAGGTTGACCAAGTCTTTGGGTCAACAATTGACTAAAATGGTGGCTGACCATGTCCACTTAAGGATCACAGATCCATGTTTTATGGATAGGTGCAACAAACTATACTCAAGTTTGGTGGTTTGGTCCATGAAAAAACCTATTTATAGATGATCCTTATGATTGGTATATCATTGCATTAGATCATCTCGAGATATCTTCTCTTACTCTCATTGGGCAACCTATGATTTAGGGTATGGTGTCTTTCGACACCATCGCTGCATCTTAGATCTGTTCTCCTTCGTGTTTAGTCTATGTTCCAATAGTCATGATATTAGAGATTATCACCTTAGAGGGTTTCACTTGGATGCTTCTAATCTCAATTTTCTTTCCTTCTAAGAAATATATCATGAAAATATATTGAAAAGCAAGGGACACTATTCCCAATGATTCTGACCATTATAACCCTAATTCAACATCAACACCACCCATTTGGATGGTAATCATGGGACTATCCAAAAAATAATCCCCCATGTTGAGCTTAATACTATGAAACTTCCCAAAATAATTTATGCTACCTCCATTTGCAATCATTACATGAAACTTTGGTGTTGGATATACAAAGCAATTGAAATCTTTTGCTAATTTGTAATTGATGAAGTTATGGGTACTACCAAAATCAATCAACATTGTTACCTTTTTCTTTTTCATGTATCCTTGTATATTGAGGGTTTGTGGAGAACTAATTTCGGCCAATGCATGACAAGATATCATTGGGGTAGTCTTTTCTAGATCTATCTCATGTGATGGTTCCAATTCTTGATCTTCTTCCTCTTCACAATCAATGTTGAATAATTTGTTTTCACTACATGTATGCCCTTCACTATATTTTTTCTCACAATTGAAACATAGTCCCATTTCTCTTATTTCATCCATTTGTTGAGGTGTCAATATTGTTGGTTTAGGAGAGGGAACATGGTTCTCTCTATAGCTATCACTGGCCACCCTTCCAGTAGCCATATTTTTGTTTTCCACTTTTTTAGACATACTGAAATCTTTCTATAGGGATTTAGGTTCGAAGATATGCACCTTATGTTGAATGTTCTCCTTTAAGTTCCCATAAAGAGATCTAACAAATTATCCTCGAGAATTTTTTTTATACGGAGACTGATTTTTTGGAATTGTTGAATGTGCTCTATAATGGACCTTTTTGTCGAAGATTTATCAATTGACTAAAGAATGCATTGCTCTTAATATACCCATAATGTGATATCAATTCATCTGTAAAAATGGAAAAGGAGATAATATGATTATATTTCCTTTCACAAAGTCATTGATACCACACAAATCGATCATTTTCTAAATACAAGGATGCAATATGTACCTTTTGTAATCTTGGCATTTGGTGTAGATCAAAGAATTGCTCCATATAGAATATGTATGTTATATGATCTTTACCATCAAAATTCCTCATATCAATATTTGGAATGAAGTGGTTCCTTGGTGCTAACATGAAACCTTGATGATGTGGATATTGGAGTAATGAATGATCTTGAATTTGAGATTCAATATTTGTTCTCACCAATATTTGTGATTGAATCTCAACACCATTGTTCTCCTTATTTTCATGATTTCCTTGGATCTCCATATCCATGTTAGGGATCCTCTATAAGAGAATAGTTTCTAGGGTATTCATGGATTTTTTCATATCATTCATCTTCTTTTCCATTTGATATCTAGTTTCATCCATCCTATTTTCCATATGTGCATTATTTTCATTCATCTTTTTTCCATATTCTTTTCCATCTCTTTCATATTTTCATCCATATTTTTTTCATTTCATCCATCTTAGTTTTCATTTCATCTTCCATTTCCCTTTTTAGGGATTTTTGAGAATATAATAAATCCACTAGTTTCAACATACTACCATTTATTTCATCAACATGGATCTTTAATTGGGATAATCTATTTTCATAGTCTTCATTTTCTTCGGAAGTCATGTTTTTGTTTTATGAGGAGTACCAATATTATTTTTTGTAGAACCTTTTTCTATGTGAGAAAATAATAATTCTCCTTTTATTTCTATTTATCACAAGTTTTTAATCACCAAAAACAATTCTTCCAATAAAAATTTATGCCAATTGTAAGTTGCATACCTTTTAAACCCTTAATTTGGAATATGTTTGAATGGTTGACCTTTGTCCTAATATATCTATGAACCTTGAGCCCTTATAAGTCTAAAATTTAGATATATAGTAATCTAATATGAATTCTTGATCTCCTAAAAATTTCACAGTCTGAACCTTCACTGATAAAAAGTTATAGCAAAAGTACTAAAATGTCTTGTTTAAGACTAATTTCTGGATTAGTAATCAACCCGTTCTTCCACGAGATATATATCACAAATTGTGATGCTTAAAATCTGAAATTTTTTTCACATGTAATTTGTTATGTCTCCTCAGGACTCTAATAATTTAAGAGTCGGAAACTTCACAGAAAAAAAATTACAACAAAAAATGTCAAGCTGACTCTTTTAAAACGGATGTCAAGATTAGTCACAAGCTTTGTATTACATATACTATATATCCAAAAGTATAGTGCAACATAATTAGAAATTTGGACCACCTGTACTAGGATATGTCTCCTCAGTTTCCAAAAACTTTCACTATCTAAAACATCCTCGAAAACGAGTTATAGTGAAAATCCCAAGATGACTCCTTAAAACTGAATTTAGGATGAGTTAAAATCCTATCTTCCATAGGCTATATCGTCGAAAGTATAACGACCCAGAACCTGGAATTTTTACCATGGGTACCTTGATATGTATTATAATTAACCTCAAAAATTTTCTATTTGAAGCGGCCCATAAAACCAGTTATAGAGAAAATGCCAAGATGACTTGCTTGAAGAAGTAAAACCCTAAAATCGATTTTATAATACCAAATGTTATGATCCAACACCTTGACAATGATAAAAGGTCAATGAATATAGTCCACTTCGAGGGGGAAACCTCATTTTACAATATATCCAATTTAGAATACCACATGAGATGTGATAAGATGATCCTAAGACTAGGTTTCCTTAGCATATATATAAGAGACAAAGGGTACAATTATAAAGAAAGGTTGTAATGAAGGGTTCTAGATGACATACAAATATAACAATAGAAATGTAATAACTCAATATCTAAGGATTAATATGGGGTTTTATACATAACATGGGAATTTTTCTAGGGCTTAATAATATTGCATTCCACCTCTAGAACAACCATATGTCACTTTTGTTGAACAAGTGTGCCCATGATTATTGTTATGTGAGTGGTGACTTGATGCTCGTTCTCATGCATTTTTGTTGTTGTTGTAAAGAATGAGGTTCTGTTAGCCTATAAATATTCCTCATGATTCCTTAGGACATGAATAATCTCTTGCAACTTCCCATAATCCATCAGAATTCTATTGCAATCAAGGCTCCAACTCACCTATATATTCTATGTGTTATCATGTGTCCCGTCACTATGATATACCTTCAATCCCCTAGATACCTGGATGAGATGTGATTGAAGCTCAACGTTTTCAATACATCTTCCCAATAGATATAACTTGGACAAGTTCACAGAGAACCCGGGTAGAGAAGACAATTTCCACATGGAGGAAAGGTAGGGATACAAATATAGCTCCCAAAGACAAAGCTTGAATCTCTTTCTGAGCTAAATGGGGTTTGCGCTTCCAACCCTTGGAGACCCAGGATTGTGTAATATTATATATATATATATATATATATATATATATATATATATATATATATATATATATATATATATATATATATATATATGTTTGGTATTGTATCCGTGACTTGCAAGATTAGCATGTGGTCTAAGAAATTGCGACTTAGAGGCATCTAAGTCATCAAAATCACCTGGGGATTGCACCCGGTGTGGGCCACACCAACCCTTAACATGGATGGATTTTAGGTGTCTCATCCTGGCTACCGTGAAGTCTCAAACTTGGGTCATAATACAAAATGAGGCCCCTCAAAACCAATTGCACTAGTGAGATTTGACGTTGAAATATTTATATTGCCACCAAACAACAAAGTCTTTCTCGAATTCGAAGAAATTTTGAATAGAGAAAACAAATCCCCAAGGGGGAGAGACAAGGACACAAATAAAACTTCCATAACTGAAGCTAGAATCAATCCAAGCAAATGCAAGCATCTCTAGTTTGTAAGACAATAAAAAAGGGGACTCGCCTACAATCCTTAAAAAGAATAAAAACATACACGCCACCCCCAATTAAACAGTTAAGACTCACCAAACTGTCATGTTGACTTGATAACCAATGTCTCTTGTTGCAAATTCCATGCCAAGGATCCATAATCCCACCTTAAAGAGATAAAACATCTTCCATGAGTTCAAATTCACGTGGAGCAGAGAGCCTGAGCATGTGAAGGGGGTCCTCAGGTCTCTTCACATTACTCACCCTAT
Source organism: Picea mariana (assembly GCA_032191745.1). Classification (NCBI taxonomy): domain Eukaryota; kingdom Viridiplantae; phylum Streptophyta; class Pinopsida; order Pinales; family Pinaceae; genus Picea; species Picea mariana. Next base: position 397,910 of record JASDQU010102195.1, on the reverse strand, counting down.
GATATGGTTGTCTTTCCTTGTTGTGTGTCATGTGATGGCTTAAATACTTGCCACATTATTTGGTCCTCATGTTGAAAAAGTTAAGGAATGGGTTGATTAACACCATAACCACTGATGTTGATGAATCCCTCTTTTAGAGAAGAGGCTTGGTTAGCAAAGCCATCTGCTAATTGATTGTTCTCTCAAAGCACAATAAAGAACTTGACGTTGATGAATTTAAGAGCTTCTTGTTTTGCACGAGCTAATACTGTAACTAATAAATTATCAATTGTGGCAAAATTCGATACCATCTCAATGATGATAGCCTTTGAATATCTCACTACTATCCATGACTGGATACAAAAAAAATTATTGGATAATCTCAATCCTTATAGTAAAGCATAGCCTTTTGCTTGGTTGTCGATTGAAATATCAAAACCCCATGTGAATGATGTGTTCATGTAGGATTCATGGTAAGCCCTCCCACCCTACAAGAAATATGTTTTTGTTAAGACATTGATCATTTTCACAAATATGTTTTTGTTAACACATTCATTTTCACTTTAGTAACGTTAGCTCTTATAAATTGTTATTGGTGTGATATTGATTTATGGGATTGAGACACGGGTCTTAAATTAGGAAACACTTGGCTTTTAAAAAGGGTTTAGTTGTTTCTTCTACCCCAAGGAAAATGGTTTTTCATTTTTTATTCACATACATTTTTCAACGAATTTTTTTTAGCAAATTTATGATGATTAGATTAAAAAATCTAATATATATATATATATGGTAACCCGGGTGGTTCCGTAAAGAGGGGAAGAAGCATATGGTAATGTGTCAAATGCTTTACCATTCAAATTTCATGGGAACGTCATGCGTACTAAGAATAAATATACTAAATATCAGTACATTAAAGAAAGATTATGCTAAATAATAGTACATTTACTAGAGACCATGTTAAAACTTTTCAAGTCAAAATATATGACTATTTACAACACTAGATGTGATTACATCTTTTCATTATGAATAAACCTGGTATATCCAATTTCTTGTGTTTTGTGCCACTTTTAAAATATTATATCTTTACTTCTCTTGGATTCTTTTCTATATTTTTTTTTAAGACACAACATCATTTATGTATTCAACAAGCTTCTCATTTATGTACTTTTTTTTGGAGGATCATATCATAATTTATGTCTCCTTTTTATCATATTCTATTCTCTTTGGGTATGGCTCCTTTTGAACCCTTTTCAAGACTAGGCTCAATCCAATAGAAATCTCAGAGTTGTACATGCTTTTTTGATGTGGAATATGACTCTTTTTCAACATTACACAGTTAACCCACTTAGCCTAGGGACTTGTATATAAAATTTATTTTTCAACATTACACACTTAACCCACTTAGCCTAGGGACTTGTATATAAAACTTTTATGTGGAATATGACTATTTTTTGGCATTCATAGTTGTATGTAAATTTTTTTTAATGTGGAATATGACTTTTTTTTCAACATTTCATAGTTAATCCAACTGATGACTCGATGTGGGATGTTAAGATTCTTAAATTAAGATTAATAAAGAGAGATATTTGTAAGGTAATTAATAAAAGTTTATAATGAAATAAAAATATATAAAGAAACATAACATAAATTGATTAGATATTGGTTAAGATTCTTCCATTAACATTAACAAAGAGAGGTATTAAGTAATAAAGATATTGTAAAATATGTGAAAGATGTAATGTTGAAATTTCTTTTTTATTATATAAAATTATAAATTTATTAAAGAATAGTCTTTTCAAGATTATTAATAAAGATATCTTAAAACATGTGAAATGTGTTAGTTTGAAATTCCTTTTTTAATGATTAAAAAATGTTATATAAATTTTATAATTTTAAATTAAAAAAATAAAATTTTAAAAAGAAAACAGATTTTGATTTTGATTTAACATTTAAGCTTAATTCAATACTTTTTTAACATTGATGTTTTCACCTTGATTAGAAATGTGTACATATTTTAAAAAATCTCCATATAATGATTTGTTTGGTGTCGAGGTTATTGTTCTATATTAAAATATGTAGATACATATTTTAGTGCTAATAAACTCAAAGCTTAAGAAAGGTTTAGTCGTATTATATGGAAATTGAAGATGGATGACATCTTATCTTATCCGAGTGATTTCGTGAGTAGAAATAACACAACTATGAAAGTGTATATAAAGTCTTAAATATTATATGAAAAAATATTTATTATAGTTTTTTTTTTATTTTTTTTTTATGATGAGTACTTTTAGTTAAGTTATATTTGAATGGTATATAAATATGATGCCGAATAACGTTATTTATGGATATTAAATTTGATTTATTGGACCTTAAGAAGATAAGAAATTACTTAGTTTTTTTTAGAATTTTATTTATGTGTTTGAAAAGTATTTCAAGATCACCATAGTTTTGTTGAGGTAAAAGGTTGCGAACATTAAAAGTATCACATATCTTTTTAAATTGAGATCTAATCTAGGTATATGCTAAACAATCTAAGAGAAAATATTATATAAATTTATTAAAATATTATGTATATAAAAGTTATAAGAGAAATAAATTAAAGTTTATATATGCATACACTTAATAAGTCTTAAAATTATCTTTATTGTTTCTAATTACAACACTAATATCTTATCCTTATATTTTTATTATAAAAGCTAAAAAAAAATTGTTTATTTATTTTTTCTTATTTTTTTTTTTTATAAATGTTTAATATAAAATATTTAAAATATTTTAATTTATTAATAATTTCAAATTTATTTAATATTTCTTAATTTGTTTTAATGATAAAAAATTAATAAAATTAAATCTTTGATTTAAATATAATATTCATTATATTAAGATATAAAATTGTATACTTATTTATTATTAAATTATTATATTATAAATTTAAATTATAATACAAAATTGATTTTATTATATTATAGATTTAAGTTATGATACAAAATTATTATTATATTGATTAAATGATTGTCTCTACACAAAAGCACTACAAAGGAAATGGGAACCCTTCACAAGAGAACCTCATTAATATTATGTTCCAAAGCCTTTCGACCCTAGGAGTATTTTAAAGGATTATAACACCCATGCGCTATCTAGTATGATGTGAAGTGGTTCATAAAATAGTCAAAATCGTTAAAGTGGAGTTCAAATCTCCATAACTCAACCATGATTGGTGGTGGATTTTACTTAAGAATATTGTTTTTCTTATTCTTAGATCGTAGTTGAGTATTGGTGGTGGATTCCATGATTGGTGGTGGCTTTTACTTAAGAATTTTGTTTTTCTAGTTGAGTGAATTCTTGGGATCTCTCCTCGTTATGTTTTATGGAATTTAATGACTCCATTATGTTTAACGAGGCTACATGATTCAAATAAATATTTTATCCTCTTTATTGGATTGTGACACAAGAATTTGAGTTATGTAATTTTAATATTTTTTTAATAATAAAAAGTACAATATAACCATGTTAATTTAGATTTCATCTAAAGATTCATCAGTGTCACTTGAGTAAGGGTCCACTCAAAGGAGGTTATTTATGAATTCTTTTGTTTACTATTGAATCATCTTAGTGTGATTTTGTTATTTTTGTTTTACAAAAACTAGAGAAAATTGTATTTATAAAAAAGGCATGAGTGAGGTCGTTGAGTACAATGGAAGGTGTTGGTGGAAGGTGTTGGTAAGGAAGAAATTCCATTTGAATATTTTTATCAGTTACAAAAATACAACACTGATCCTAGTAATCTTTCAAGCGAAACTAGTTCCAAAACATAGACATTCAAAAATGGTGTTCCCGCACCTTACAAAAGGCTTACAAAATTCATAATGTTGCACTACTATTCTCTTTTCATGGATTTTTCATTTGCAGGAGGCTCCAAATCCATGTTCAAGTCTGGCAGAAGAGCGTGTTCACTGGATCCTAGTTTGCTGCCAATCGCTTCGTTATGGCTTTGGATTGAAATTTCTGAAGAAGCTTCTCTCACATCCAACCTCGATTACATCGCTTCCCCCTGCCTACGAAGGAAATCCACTTCATCTTGAAGTTGTCCAAAGCTGGTCTTGTGTTGTGCCATCGTATCCAGAGTGAAGGAGAGGGTCAAACTATGAGAGTCAACTCTGAGAGAGAGCCGATGGGTGGTGGTGAAGTTATCATCCACCAACTTGTCCTCAATATGCACCCGAGATTGTTGTTGACGATTCTTGTGGGCCAAGGCAAGAGACATAAAAATCCTTTATATCCAGGGGATGGTGGGATGTCGACTAACCAAAGGAAAGGCCCAATTGGAATTCTGAGTGTCAAGGGAGGGTCGAAGGCTAGACGCTCACCTCCAAGCCAAAGCTCCTTTCTCTTCAAGTTACCCATCTTACCAGATGACCCGCACCAATTTGAGTTTACCTTCTTCCCAGATGGCAACTGAAGTGGCATAATTTTCTTTCCCCCTGTAAACCTGAATTCTGAAACTGCAATTTCCCTGAGAGAAATATGGACTTGGAGTTGTGAATTTCGCCAAGAGGAATGAGATAACAATATAAAACTTTATTTTTTAATAGAGCTTCGAATAACAGGGGTACATGAATGCAGAATACTACAAATCCTCCCATGGATCAAAGGTTCTTCAGAGGCTGAGATGGCATGTACTTGTTGAGTCTCCACACATAAAGTCATGATTACAACCTTTTCATCCATCCTCAGATCCATTGTCGTTATAGCTATCATGTTGCTGCGAAGTACGAGTTACCGAGGAGTCCCACAAGGGAATTTCGAGGAATGACACACTCTGCGCCATGGTGAGACATGTAGCGAGCTCGTCCTACAAGATCCCACGAGCCAGGAGATAGTGGGGGTACTTCCCTTCTATTTTAAATCCATTCCCGTAATGCATGTACACTCCAGGTGTCTTCTAGCGGATATCCCGGAGGTAGGTGGATTTGGTATGACATGGGTCCATATAATTAGGTTGGGGCTACAAATAGGGCCCACACCTAAACTTTCAGATATCCTAGGGGAATTCTAATTTCTCGATTAGCCATTTTTTCGGCTTCCCTGTTGCTTTCGTGTAAAATGTGGAAGAATTTTGCTTGAATGGGGGACATGAGAGTTGTTTTTGTGCCTATAATTCTCTAGAGCTTAGTGTTTGTTCTTTGGTGTGGTTCCCATGACGAAGTAGTGAATGATATTTTTTGAGTCATCAATGATTGTGATACAATTCAGCTACTGTGCTTGTGCTAACATGACCCTTTGATAAATCACATATGCTTCAACCATATTGTTGGAGTTTATGCCCAAGTTCCAAGAGAAGTCTAGAAAAAGTTTTCCTCTAGAAATGTACATCAACGCTCCCACACCTGCCTCCCCTGGGTTTCCTTTTGATGCCCCATCAAATCATAGGACATGTCCTTCTTGCGATGATAACCATAGGTTGTATTCCTGATGTTGGAATTGAAGTTTCCAGCATGATTTTTGAATAATTTTAGGAGAGTAGGTTGTCGAGAAGTTCATTTTTGTCATCCAATTCTCTTCTTCTTTTTCCAATTGATCCTCTATCGACACTTTGATTCTTCGCGAGGAAATAAACTCTCCCAATTGGCCTAGTTCATGGGCTATGACTGAGGAGGGAGAGGTCGTTTTCTCTTTAAGGATAAGTTTGTTCCTTGCCAACCAAATTTTCCAACATACAAAAATTATAGATGCCTTTCAAACACGATGAAAGTTCAATTTTTTGGAGAAGGAGACTTTGTATACTTTACTCCATTTCCCAATCAAAACTCGACAAGATGATGACCAGGCCATTTGTTGAGTTAATTTAGAATAGACTATTTGCAATACTTGTTTGTAAAAGTTGCAGTTCAGGAAGAGATGCTCTGTAGTTTCAGAGTTTTGTTTGCATAGGGAACATATGAAATGCCCCAAGAACCCTCTTTTAAGCATATGTTCCCCTGTCAACAATTTGTTATGGGCTAACTACCAACTAA
>JASDQU010102195.1:309714-351392 GCA_032191745.1 Picea mariana | reverse complement strand
TTAACATTCATCCTTGATAGTACTTATGTGCAATGTTGTGATATTTATAATTTTCTAAGTAGAATTCATGCATCGCCCTAGAGATAAATTATGATGTTTTCTATTGAAGATATATATTTATAGTGTAGGTAAAGTAGGAACTATTAGGAATTGGGTAAAATAAGTGTTTGAAATACTTGAGGAAGAACAAAAACAATTTGGATATTGTTGAAGACAAATATCATACAAAAAATATAGTTTAGATACAACAATTCATAGAAAATTTATCTAGAAATTTTGAAGGAAGTCAAAAAGAATTATTTGCTATAGGAATATCGACAGATATTTTCACTCCTAGATAGATGAGAGTTTAGGAAGTTTTGAAGGTTTTATCTTGTGGAATTTTTTATTTATATCAATCATACGATGGAGGAAGGAGAGGATCAACCAATTGTTTTTCAATTTCCTATCGAGAAAACTAAGGAAGAGACAAGGGTTAAAAGCACCAATCCCTGTATCCTTCCCCATTTACATGGACTTATAATTTATAGAAGACCATGATACATTCCATTTTGAATTTGAGTTTATTTGTAGCACATGATTAAAAACTAATGGTCAAAATCTTAGGCTTTACCCTTCTACTTTAAAGGAAACAATGTTATGTTGGTTTATGAGACTTGATGGAAATATAATCAACGCTTGGGACTAGATGGAATAATATTTTATAAATATATACAAAGACTATTTTAAAGCTTGGGACACTCGAGATGAGATATTCAAGATACCTAGGGGTGTTATAGCATGATTTGGTCATCTTTTACGAAAAAAATCCTTATTAGTTGATGCAGGAACATCGCCAACACATCAAGCGAGCCAGCGTGAAAGCGGAGGACAGCGGGACAAGCCAACACAAATTTTGAAAACACTTTGGAATTGTTGCGCAAATCTTAAATGAGCCATTAAGATGAGGTGCACTTGTATATTGTAAATGGACCTTGAGCGGATAGCTCTCGTCCTTAGTAGGTAGACAACATTTAAAATAGTTAATGTAAAGTAGATAGAATTTAATTCTAGACTAGACAGTTGTAGAGCGCAAGAGGGAAACGGGATATAGACACCCTCATTGTACATTGTAGTATTAGCATGATTATTGAAGCAGGAAGAGCACAGGAGAATAGTAGAGAGATGTAGAAGAACATCCATGTATAGATTTTGAATTAATAGAAGAAGTTGATTCAAATCCATGGTTTTGTGTCTGTTCTCTATGTGTTGATGTTAAATGGTGTGTTCATGAGTGTTTGCTTTCCTGTTATGCATTTGCTTTATTTTTGTGTATGTGATTTCATGTTTGACTTTGAAATCTGAGGGGAAGAAGAAATGAGTTTCAATTGTTTCTCTATTTGAGCCAGAGAATTCCTACAAGGAGTGCAGTTGAAGTCGTCCACAAGGAGTGTGTTGACAGAAGACTCGGATAGTTTAACTCTTGTTCTTGTTCAGCCAGAAGTGAGATTGGGTTATACGAGCCGTGGAAGAAGTGCACAGGCTAAGGAGAGTCTCAATTGTGAATCTGAGCGAAGTATTGAAGGACTGCTGCTGCAGGTGTGCACAGAGTCGAAAGAAACTCAAACACTTGAAGTGTTTGCAGGTTGCCATAAGGGAGGCGTGCAAAGGGTTCTCTTTTTCTAAGAGACTGAGGAGTTGGAGAAAGATCAAGAGGGATAGAACCTTCAGAATCTAAGGAAGGATTGCACAGGGAGCTCGTGCCATGGAGCATATAAAACCAGTGTTGCAGGGTTGCATGCAGGAGGACGAGTGAGTGTAGAGGAACACTTAGTTATTTTCAAGAAAATCCTCAAGGAGGAAGAAATCGACGGTCAGGATCTCGTGGAGGGGATTCATGAAAAAATCCACTAGCCGTCAGATCCACCAGAGTCACGGGAAGGTTACGGCCACACCAGGAGGTTAGGCTCGGGAGGATCGTGGGCCGTAGGATCATTGTTGGGTTGCCCGTCAGCCGTTCGATCAGGCAGAAGTTGCATTGGAGTTAAGTCCTAGTGAGTAGAGGAAAGTCCCAGAGAGGCATCGGGATATTTAGGCATCGGGGTTTCAGAAGTCAAGATAACCAAGACCTTTCAAGTCTCGAAACACCGATGAAGTCCTAGTCGTGGATCTCAGGGAAGACACGCGTCAGAAGATCCGAGAGGAGTCGGGGTTCAGTGTATCGAGATTCTGAAGTACAAAGAAAATGTTGCATCAAGAATCGCGATCTCGCGATGCCCGAAAAGCCGACGAGGGGATAGTGACGTGGAAGAGTCAACCCTCACGTGCATCGACAATCGACATTTCGTGATTCTTGGGAACCATAGCAACGGGAATCGTGAAACTCTGAAACGCGATATACCGACGGGCCAAAGGAACAGTGTGGGGCCACAGTGGAATTAGTGGAGGATAGGTGGCATACCATATTGGGGTTCGGGAAAAGGTAAGTCCCGAAAACATTGGTATTAGGATTCACGATCTCGTGAAGTCCGAGGTCCCGACAAGGAAGTCGTCTATCGGCTTTTGAGTCATTGGGATATCGGGGATCCTGGTGACAAGGTATTTATGCATTTTGGAATCGTGAACCGTGAAACCCCGATGAGGAACATGACTGTGGTCATATAAGGAGCTGGTCGCGTGGAAAAAAGGCTTAGCCCGGGAGACGAAGGCAGCAGGGGAGCGTATCGGGATTCGGGGATCGGTAAAGCGAAGTGTTTGGAACATCGCGAGTGCCAAATTCCTAATGGGAGGAAACCTGATAGCATGGTAAAAGGTCAGCGTTGACTTGCGTCGGATTTTGGAGAATCATGAGGCACAAACCATGCAACCATAGGACTCGCGAAATCGCGAAGTCTGATTTCTCGATCGTTAAGGGAGATCTTTTGGAGAACGGCTGTGGGTGTGGAAAATTCCTGATAGGGGATTAGAAGAACTTTTCAGTTCTTCGGGCCGAGGGAGGAGAAGGTCCTGTGAGGGGACGTGCCTGAGGGCGCGGCTGCGTCAAGTGGTAGTAGAGAAAGAAAATTTCTTTTCTTTCTGTAGCAGGGAAGAAGAAAATTCACCATGCCGCCAAGGAGATGGGATAGACAGTCACCCGATCCAGAGGAAAGAGAAAACCCGAGGAGAAGAGGTAGGCAAGCACAGAATCCAGAAATGGAAAGAGAGATACATGATCTACGAGCTAGACTTGAAGATATGGAGACAGTGCAAAGACGCATAGCCAGTGCGGGGGATCTTAGCGATTCAGAGGGTGAAGTTGAAGCTGAACATGGGGAAGAAGTTGCAGTCGAGGATGCAGCCAATGAACGTCTAATCAAAGCTATTGCATGGATGGGTGCAAAAACGAAGATGGACATTCCAGTTTATGAGTGGAATCTGGATGCGGAAGAGCTTCTAGATTGGATTAGAGCTCTGGATACATACTTCGATTATGAAGATGTCGAAGAGGATAAGAAAGTCAATCATTCTGTCATGAGACTGAAGGGACACACAGTATTATGGTGGGATGAGCTACAAGCAGATAGACACTGCAAGGGAAAGCAGAAAATTAAAAGTTGGGATCGAATGATTGCAAAGATGAAGGCAAAGTTCATCTCGAGAGATTATCAAATCACTCTGTTCAGGAGGATGCAGAACCTGAGACAGAAGCTGATGATATTAAAAGAGTATACGGAGGAATTCTATTGACTAAACATCAGGGTAGGTAATCGGGAGAGCGATTATGAGAAATTTTCCAGGTATATGATTGAACTGAGATATGATATCTAGGACTAGATGAGCATGGAAACCATCCAAACGGTGCAGGATGCTTATCAAATGGCTTTGAAAGCTGAGGAGAAGCTGAGCCGTAAGAAAGGTCAAAGAGGCCGAGGTAGAAGTTAGCCCAAAGGAAAATTGGTTGCCCAAGATAAATACCAGAAGCCCAAGGAAGACTGGAAGAAACATCAGACTTGAACCGAGAGAGGTGGAAGTTCACAGCGAGGGCAACATGCTGAGCAGAGAGGGCAACATATTGAGCAGAGAAGAGGGTATGCTGATAACAATATGTTTCCTCGTACTAGAGGTAGGGGAAGAGGAAGAGGTGGAGTAATCACATGCTTCACGTGTGGGAAAAATTGGCACAAGTCATTCGAGTGTCTAGAGAAAAAGAAGGACAATGGAGAAGCTCACATTGTCGAGGCACAGAGGCGAGATGTTGAAGTAGAAGATGCTGAAGGCGGAAGGTCGCTGATGATGCGTAAAGTTCTCTTAACACCTGAGAAGGAGGTGGAGAGCTCAGCTCAAAGAAACAGACTTTTCAGAACTTCTTGCAAAACCAAGGACAGGGTATGCAAGGTTATCGTGGAAAGCGGTAGCACATATAATCTCGTTTCAACCGAGATGGTAGAGAAGCTGGAGCTGGAGACAACTGATCACCTGAGTCCATACAAAGTTTCATGGATACAGAAGGGACATCACGTAAATGTCACTAAACAGTGTTTAGTTGAATTCAAAATAGGAGGGTATAATGATAAAATACTCTGTGATGTTATTCCTATGGATGTTTGTCATTTATTGCTGGGCAGACCATGGAAATATGATAGGAATGTAATTCATGATGGGAAGATGAATACGTATACTCTAGAGAAGAATGGGAGGACACACATGTTGCTTTCGATAAAGGATAAGGAAGTGAAGCTGGAAGTAAGCAATACTGTACTTCTCATGAGTGGGAAGGAGCTTCTTACAGAGGTGAAGAAGAAAGAAGATCCACAATTCTTCATGGTCAGGAAACCAAGGATCGTTTTGACTAGCACGAGAGTAGACGAATTGCCAGGAGAAATTCAGGAACTACTGGAAGAGTTCGTTGACATCGTGGTGGACGAATAACCTCGTTCGTTGCCACCGATGAGGAGTGTGAGTCATCATATAGACCTCATACCGGAAGCTAGTTTGCCAAATAAAGCTGTGTACAGGTTGATGCTGCAAGAAAATGAAGAGGTTAAGAGGCAGGTCCAGAAGTTGTTGGACACAGGTTTGGTCAGGGAAATTTTGAGCCCGTGTGCCGTTCCAACAGTACTCAATCCGAAGAAAGACGGAGGCTGGAGGATGTGTACCGACTCGAGGGGAAATCAATAAGATAACCATCAGGTATAGGTTTCCATTCCCAATAATGGATGATCTGATGGATTGCTTGAGCGAAGCAAGGTACTTTTCAAAGATTGATTTGAAAAGCGGATATCACCAGATTCGCATGAGGGAAGGTGATGAGTGGAAAACAACATTCAAAAAAACTGAGGGTTTGTATGAATGGCTTGTTATGTTGTTTGGCTTAACAAATGCACCAAGTACCTTTATGAGGTTGATGAACGAAGTCCTGAGGGAGTTCATCGGGAAATTTGTCATCGTATACTTGGATGACATACTGGTTTATAGTAAATCAGTGGTAGAGCACTTGAAGCATTTGGCTACAGTGATGCAGAAACTATAGCAGGAGAAGTTGTTGATTAATATGAAGAAGTCCTCATTCATGAATACATAACTCATTTATTTGGGATTTGTTATTTCGGCAAATGAGTTGAGGATGGATCCGGATAAGGTGGAAGTTATCAAAAATTGGTGATCACCGAGAAATATTTTTGAGGTGCGGAGTTTTCATGGACTGGCTAGTTTCTACCGGAAGTTCATCAGAAATTTCAGTGGGATTAGCGTAGCGATTATGGATATAGTCAAGAAAAGACATAAATCTTTTCACTGGACTGAAGAGGCTGAGAAGAGTTTCAATTTGTTGAAACAGAATATTACGGAACAACCAATTCTGGTGTTGCCGGATTTTCAAAAGACATTTCAGGTAAAATGTGATGTAAGCGGGTTTGCAATAGGAGAAGTCTTAAGTCAAGATGACAGACCAATTGCGTATTTCAGCGAGAAGCTGAATGAAGAAAAGGTGAAGTATTCCACATATGATAAGGAATTTTATGCCATCATCCAGGCATTGAAGAAATGGAGGCACTATTTGATTCCAAAGAAATTTGTTTTGTATAATGATAACCATGCATTACAATTTGTGACTCAACAGGAGAAGTTGAATCAGAGGCATGTTAAGTGGGTCGAACACATGCATAATTTCACTTTTGTAATTAATCATATTTCGGGTACTGCTAACAAAGTGGTTGATACTTTGAGCAGGAAACGTTTGCTGATGTAGGAGTTCAAAGTCAGGACGTTAGGCTTTGATGATCTCAGGGACATGTATGTAGATGATCCAGATTTTAAGGAAGCGTATGAAGCAATTGAGAATCCATTTCTCAGAGATAGAAGCCAGTGGATAGAGTATGTGATCTAGGAAGGATTGGTGTTCAAGGGCAATCAATTGTGTATTCCAAATTGTTCCATAAGGGAGAATCTGTTAAAGGAGAAACACAGTGGAGGTTTGGCGGGACACTTCGGTCATGACAAGACATTTGCAAAGTTGAGCGAGTCATACTTTTGTCTAGGGATGCAGTCAGAGGTCAAGAAGTTTGTAAACAGATGCAGGATTTGCTAGCATTCAAAGGGAAGAAAGCAGAATGCAGGATTTTATCAACCATTACCCATACCTGAGAGACCGTGGGATGAAATTAGCATGGATTTTGTATTGGGATTGCCAAGGACGCAAAGAGGATTTGATTCAGTCTTTGTGGTAGTGGATAGCTTTTCCAAGATGGCGCATTTTATCCCATGCCAGAAAACCAGTGATGCAACTCACATCGCAAATCTGTTTTTCAAAGAGGTCATTCGACTTCACGGCTTACCCAGAAGTATAGTTTCGGACAGAGATACAAAGTTCGTGGGACATTTCTGGAAGACACTGTGGAAAAAGATGGGGACTAACTTGATGTTTAGTTCTTCCTATCATCCTCAGATGGATGGGCAAACAGAAGTGGTGAACAGAAGTCTGGGAGACTTACTGAGAAGCTTGGTGACAGAGCACCACAGCCAGTGGGATAGTATATTTCTGCAAGTAGAGTTCGCATATAATGACTCAGTGAACAGAAGCACAGGCCAGAGTCCATTTCAGATTGTGTATGGCATACAACCGAGAGGAGTTTCTGAATTAAGGGATTCGAAACAGACTGCGACTAGAAGCGCAAGTACTGAAGAGTTCGCAGAGGCGATGAAAGAACTTCATGGCTAGGTGAAGCAGCGACTACTAGATTCAAGTCACGAGTATAAGCGCAGAGCCGACCAGTGGAAGAGACAACTTCAGTTCAAGGTTGGTGAATTAGTTCTAGCACATTTGAGGAAAGAGAGGTTCCCGAGGGGAACATACAATAAATTGAAAATGAAGAAAATCGGGCCATGTAAGGTCTTGAAGAAATTGGGGGGAAATGCTTATGAGATTGAGTTACCGGATGGGATCGGAATATCTCTGATATTCAATGTCTCAGATTTGTACCCATATAGAGCTGGAGAAGCAGAGACTGGAGATGAGCATCCAGCAATCCAGTGGACGAAGCAAATGCCAATTGCAGAGAAGCCACAGATGCAATGCATACTGGACAAGAGAGTGAGTAAGAGGACCAGGCGAAAACAATATTTTGAGTATCTGGTCAAGTGGAAGAACCATCCATTTGAAGATGCCAGCTGGGAGACTGAAGTAGAGATACAGAAGCATGGATATACCATGCAGAAGCTCATGGATAGGAGCCCATGAAAGATTTCAAGCGAGGGAGTATGATGCAGGAGCATCACCAACACATCAAGCGAGCCAACGCGGAAGCGGAGGACAGCTGGATAAGCCAGCACAAATTTTCAAAGCACTTTGGAATTGTTGTGCAAATATTAAATGAGCCATTAAGATGAGGCGCACTTGTATATTGTAAATGTACCTTGAGCGGATAGCTCTCGTCCTTAGTAGGTAGACGACATTTAAAATAGTTAATGTAGAGTAGATAGAATTTAATTCTAGACTAGACAGTTGTAGAGCGCAAGAGGGAAACAGGATGTAGACACCCTCATTGTACATTGTAGTATTAGCATGATTATTGAAGCAGGAAGAGCACAGGAGAATAGCAGAGAGCTGTAGAAGAACATCCATGTATAGATTTTGAATTAATAGAAGAAGTTGATTCAAATCCATGGTTTTGTGTCTTTTCTCTGTGTGTTGATGTTAAATGGTGTGCTCATGAGTGTTTGCTTTCCTGTTATGCATTTGCTTTATTGCTGTGTATGTGATTTCATGTTTAAGTTTGAAATATGAGGGGAAGAAGAAATGAGTTTCAATTGTTTCTCTATTTTATCCAGAGAATTCCTGCAAGGAGTGCAGTTGAAGTCGTCCGCAAGGAGTGCATTGACAGAAGACTCGGATAGTTTAACTCTTGTTCTCGTTCAGCCAGAAGTGAGATTGGGTTATACGAGCCGTGCAAGAAGTGCACAGGCTAAGGAGAGTCTCAGTTGTGAATCTGAGCGAAGTATTTAAGGACTGCTGCTGCAGGTGTGCGCATAGTCGAAAGAAACTCAAACACTTGAAGTGTTTGCAGGTTGCCGTAAGGAAGGCATGCAAAGGGTTCTCTTTTTCTAAGAGACTGAGGAGTTGGAGAAAGCTCAAGAGGGATAGAACCTTCAGAATCTAAGGAAGGATTGCAAAGGGAGCTCGTTCCGTGGAGCATCTAAAACCAGTGTTGCAGGGTTGCACGCAGGAGGACAAGTGAGTGTAGAGGAACACTTAGTTATTTTCAAGAAAATCCTCAAGGAGGAAGAAATCGACGGTCAGGATCTCATGGAGGGGATTCATGAAAAAACCCGCCAGCCATCAGATCCACCAGAGTCATGGGAAGTTTACGACCACACCAGCAGGTTAGACTCGGGAGGATCGTGGGCCGTAGGATCATTGTTGGGTTGCCCATCAGCCGTTCGATCAGGCAGAAGTTGCACTGGAGATAAGTCCTAGTGAGCAGAGGAAAGTCCCGGAGAGGCATAGAGATATTTAGGCATCGAGGTTTCAGAAGTCAAGAGAACCAAGACCTTTCAAGTCTCGAAACACCGATGAAGTCCTAGCCGTGGATCTCAGGGCGGACACGTGTTAGAAGATCCGAGAGGAGTCGGGGTTTGGCGTATCGAGATTCCGGAGTACAAAGAAAATGTTGCATCAAGAATCGCGATCTCACGATGCTCGAAAAGCC
The DNA here is from genome assembly GCA_032191745.1 of Picea mariana. NCBI lineage: Eukaryota > Viridiplantae > Streptophyta > Pinopsida > Pinales > Pinaceae > Picea > Picea mariana. The sequence goes on along the minus strand of JASDQU010102195.1, from coordinate 342,231 downwards.
AACGAGGGGATAGTGACGTGGAAGAGTCAACCCTCACGTGCATCGAGAATCGGCATTTCGTGATTCTTGGGAACCATAGCAGTGGGAATCGTGAAACTATGAAACGCGATATACCGACGGGCCAAAGGAACAGTGTGGGGCCACAGTGGAATTAGTGGAGGACATGTGGCGTACCGTATTGGGGTTCGGGAAAAGTTAAGTTTCGAAAACATTGGTATTAGGATTTGTGATCTCGCGAAGTCCGAGGTCCCGACAAGGAAGTCGTCTATCGGCGTTTGAGTCATCGGGATATCGGGGATCCTGGTGACAAGGTATTTATGCATTTTGGAATCACGAACCGTGAAACCCCGATGAGGAACATGACTGTGGTCATATAAGGAGCAGGTTGCGTGGACAAAAGGCTTAGCCCGGGAGACTAAGGCAGTAGGGGAGCGTATCGGGATTTGGGGATCTGTAAAGCGAAGTGTTTGGAACATCGCGAGTGCCAAATTCCTGATGGGAGGAAACCCGATAGCATGGTAAAAGGTTAGCGTTGAATCGTGTCGGATTTCAGAGAATCATGAGGCACAAGCCACGTGACCACAGGACTCGCGAAATCGCGAAGTCTGATTTCCCATTCGTTAAGGGAGATCTTTTGGAGAATTGTTGTGGGTGTGGAAAATTCCCGATAGGGGATTAGAAGAACTTTTCAGTTCTTCGGGCCGAGGGAGGAGAAGGTCCTGTGAGCAGATGTGCCTGAGGGTGCGGCTGCGTCATTAGCCATTCATTAATGCATATTTCATCATTGCCCCTCATCCTACATATATTTTTGAGTTTTTAAATGGTTGCACATGATTTTCCTTCAAGAACCTCATGGGTTTCCTACATGTTTCCTTCATATAACATGTGGACATATTCAAAAGTGTCTAAAAATAGGTAATGTGCATTAAATGCATTCCCCCAAGTGAAAAACATGGGTTTTGTACACCTATATAGCTTGTATGTCCAAGTTTAGATAACTTAATTACTTTCCCATGGTAGAAATAAGAGTTATTGATTGGGATAAAGGGAAAGGGACCATTGAGAGAAAATATATGTTGGAATAATTCTTGGAGGATCGGGCCTAAATTTTTATTTCTTTCCCCACATTAGAACCCCTTGATTCTAATTTTATTTTTGGCTTTGAGTTGGGTCAAAACATATTTTAGTTTTGTCAACCATAGTAAAGTTAGACATAGTAGGTGGAGTAAAAATGGATGAGTAGTCTAGGAAAGAGGAACTTGAACTCAAGTGATGAAGGTGCCAACAACATCAATTAGATATGTTTTTATTTGATGTTTACATTTAATTAATTTATGAAGATATCTCTCCTTCCCTACCAAAATCATTTTGCAATATGTTTGATTATTTGATTTTAATTTATGATTTTAGGATGAGATAAATTCTTGATGTTAGTTAGAGCTAGCATATTGTGAAATTATGTTATTATTTTACAAATTTATCATAATTGATGTTTATATGCCTAATTGGTGTTATCACTAAAAAATCGTCCGCAACATTGCACACAATGGTTGAAGAAAGACATCAATTCCARCAACAATTAGTACATCTATAACATCAAAATCCATCAAAAAGGAACAAAACTATACACTTGGTTCAAAAATTAAAGTGCGCAAATTCACCAAAGGAAGTGCGCGCACAGTGTGAAAAATGTGCAGGCTAACACAACCYTCAGCGTGCACTATATGCAAGATGAGAGTCTGTCTACGAGAAAATACTCACACTTCTCATGAACGATGCATTTATGAATCTTGTTGGCCTCTCAACCACTTCTAGTCCAACCCGCAACATGATTTGACACTTAGATCTGAGCGAAATCTAGCTTGGAGGTTGGTCAAGGGATAGGAAGTTCCCTAAAAGGCCCCTTGTTCACAATATGAACCAATTGTATCTTTCCATGAATGGACACTATAAATATGTGCCATGGGTGTGCTAGAAAAATAAGAACTTCAAGGTATTGTTATGCTGCAATAATTCTTCTTGGAGAATCCTCTTTTCTCTTGGAATCATTCAAGCACTATAGCAAGGGTCATTCCACTCACCTCTTGAGAGGATCGGCATTGTATTTATTCACCATTGTCACTTTCCATTGCATTAAGAGAAGATCTCTCTATTAGGGAACTTAATATCCCTCCCAAGGAGGAAGAGGGGATTCATAAGTCCATGCCTTTCTCTACGGTGTTAGCCTATCAATATATTGATCCATTGGTAGCTATATGATGGTGATTTTTTTTCTTTTCATGGTTCTAGTTCTTGCAAGCTTCTATAACATTTATTTCTTTTTCTTTTTCTTTTTATTTCCTTGTTTCATGTGTATTTGGTTATCTAATCAACTCACAAACCTCTGTCTTGTTTAGCTGACTTAGCTAAGCAGGTAAGTGTTGTGTTTTTTCTCACACATGTGACAAAACCAACACAACATATTGGCGACCATACTGGGGATTTATCACATGAAAAACATCATATACACAACATCATACATTTGTCAAACATATATCAATAGACATCATACATCATAAAACACAAAACATAAAGAAACACATGATCAATGTATCCATCATATATATCATCAAGGCCATAATTTGTTTTTACAAAAAATAGATATACAATTGCCCATAGGCTCATGAGTCCCATCATCCCTATGAGTACAAAAATGGGTATCAACCACCCTCTACAAAATCAGTCTCCCAAACCCCTACATACAAAACTCGACACTCAAGGTGCCCCTAAAGCCCCCCCCAAGGTCCTTTGTCAGTCAGAGGTGCCCCACCAGCTGGGGAGCCTCCAGCTCCAGGATGCAGCCAACCATTCATCGCTTCCCTCGCCATTGCTTCTCTTCGGATCAACGTCCACCACTCTGTTGGTACCCCCACAAACTGGTCCAAGAACTCCTCATCTTGGATGTGGGCCCATATGCCCTCAGGAACACGCTAAATTACCCACTCAAACCATTGTCACATATCCTCTATCATGGCCTCCATGTCTCCCCGTGGCCCTCTGGTTGGTCCTGCACCGATTTCATCTCACCAACACCTCTACCCAACCCTCAGCTCTATGGGCTCTTTTTGAGCAGACTCCTGGATGACCTCTGCCTCTCACCCCTGGGGTCCAACATGTGAAAAGAAACACCGATATAATGTCAGCATCCATATAAATGTATGATAAATGTTATCTACCAAAATCAACATAAAAAGATACAACACGTACCTCTCTAGTCCCATTACTCCCCAAGAGGTAGCACCATGCCTGGATCCTTCCTATAGCCCATACCTGCGTATGGATATCACAGAATAACCTGTGGCATCTGACACCACACTCGATCCACCATGCTCGTGAAGTAGTGACCACCCTCCCATCCTCCATTCCAGGCCAACACATGTGCCCATCGCATCAATTGTGGTCTTGTTGTGACACTGGCTCTACTAGAATCCACTAGAGTAATAGAGGCACCCTATCCAAAAACCAGGCCACCAAAATGAACCTGAATGAAAATTCACTAGATTCGGCACACTGACACCAATTTAGTTGGGACATCATCCTTGTACGCATAAACACACCCCATGCAAAAAGGTCTCCGTCCAAGACCTCCTCCACCACCCTCAACTGACCACCTATGATCTGCTAAGCGCCCAAGGATCCATAGATCCTCACCACCATGGTCGTGATGCACTCATTCAACAAGTCATCGATGGACTCAATATGGATGAACAAACCCAACATAGGATTCGACCTAGAACAATGCCTAGCCACTATGGTATCCACCCTATCCTCCCCTGGAAGATAGGGATCCATGGCCAACGCCCTGCCATAGAATGGGAGTCCTATCAACAATTACATGTCCTCTGTCATAGAGAACGCCAGCTACTCCCCCCTCACCACGAAGCACTGTGAATCAATGCTCCACATCCTGATAAAAAACTAGAGTAGGAAATCCTACGACCGTATCAGGGGACAGTAAAAAAACTTGAGCAACCCAAAGGTTGCCAAGTGTCTATGTACACCAGGTTTCTCCCTCATAGCCTCTCGCAATCGGTCCTAGTACCACTCTCTCTAGTGGACCAACATCGTACTCAACTCTGTTGATCACCTACATTCACCCAAGAACACTTGATGAGCCACATCATCCATCCAAAATCATAACTATCAAAAATTCACCCACCCTTGAGCCTGCACACAGTGCGCGGATTCCCCCCCATACAGTATAGCACCTATGCGCGCTTGTTCTTCATACAACTATGCACTAATGCACAACTATATCACCCATATTCGAACATGGGTGCACACCTACCACTCGTACAAGCGTGCATCCTATGCGTGCCTGTCTGTCCTTCTCACGCGCCCACATGCACGATTGTCTCAAGCAGAACCACACATTATGCACATGTTTCTTCAACATAGCCACACACTCCTCAGTGCGCAACTATTAGGAAACAACCCACACATAATGTGTGAGAAACTAAGGTTTACCCGCGCTCACATGCACATGTATTCTCTATTTTCCCGCACACTTGTGGGACTGTATCCTTAAACATCCCTATACGACCCTCTATACAACCCCTACCTACAATCTATCAAATTCACAAAATGCAGGATGATAGGGCCACTAACCTGTCTCTCGCCATTCCCAAATCAGTAACCTCATGCTACCGTAATATCTAAATCTCCTCACAGCTCTCTCGTCAGATCAACAATAATGTTGGGTACAAATGAGGTGGCATTGTAGGTGCACCATCCATATATAGGCCCTTTTTCCCAACTTTCACCTTCTTTTACGGGAGCCCAAAAGCTCCATTTTTTGGTTCGTTCTCAGCCACGAGATCCTGATCCATCCATCTACACATTCACATTCCCTAGGTTATCATCTGCACTTTTCCCCGGAGGAGCATTTTTCTCACACCACGTTCAGGTACACATGCTCACTTTCAGTTTTATCAAATAGTTGTTATATGTTTCTTATCATCAGATATTGTTCACGTCAGGTATTTGGTTTTTATGTGTGCAAGTACTTGTTCAACAAGCTTACAACCACTTCATGTATATGTATGACACTGGCATGTAGTTACTCCCTCTGTCAATAATTTCATATTCCTGTCACACCCTCTGACATTTACCTTTAGGGTACTACATTTGTATCTGTAGTATCTTTACCTCTGCCATATTTTGGTACTGTCATCCGATAATACTCTCCCCACATGAGTTGTCCCATTCATAGTTCCCCTTGGCAACTTGAAACTCATGCTGATTTCACCCCCTAGGGTTGGGAGTCCCGATAATATCTTGCACTTCCGAGAATGAACCCCATACTTCTTCTCATCATATTGCTAACCTTCCCAATGAACTCCTAGTTCATATCAAATTACACTTGGTTCTATTGAATGCACTCCCGTAGTTTCATTTTCCTTCCATCTCATCCACCATCAGTTTTCCCATATGTATATTGTCCTCCATCCACTTACCTAATACACAAACCCACCCATGGGCCCCCCACCCTCCACCAGTTCTCTTTCATAAACTTGTGCTCTACACAGGACAAGCCATCTTTCACTGGGGAAACCATTTCTGTATTTTTATACTCAACCCAAATTATTCTTTATTTCTTTGGTAATTGTATAAATCCTTTGTTTCCATCATATACATAACTTTTTAGTCGTCATCCTTGATGGCCTTCTTTTTACCTAGAAAAACAACCCATGTCGCCCTTGGTTGGGGCATCCACCCTTTTTTCATATCAACATCATTCACAAACGTCGAGTATCCCACATCCATGTACCCAGGATCTCTGAGTTTTCCCACTTTGTTAGCCTCTAACATAGTTTAACCCCGTATCTAGTCGTCCCCCTGACGCTAGATCCAGTTTTACGATTGCTTCCAATCATTCCTCAACACCCCAACCAAGGGAAGTACTGAATCCCACAACATATTGACTTTATTCATGTTACTCATTAATACCTGATATCATCTATTACTCAATGGATTTCAATAATCCCTTAGCATTGCATCTCCCTTCCTGTCGACATCAACACAATTTTCAGAAGGGCGACAGTATCTTGACTCTCATTACCTTTTCAATGAGGATTCTTAGACAGAACCGAGAGAGTCATCATCACTTTCTGATTCCATTGACCCCCATAACATTCGACTTGAACAAACTCTCATGTTACAGTGGGCCTTACTATGCAACCTTTGCAACTTTCCATATCATTCAAATACCTCTGACTTTGTTAATTCATCAATGCCTACAAGTCATCGACACGTCTTACTGTCATCCTTGACTCACTTCAGAGCCTGTTCACCATTCAGAACTGTCATCTACTATTATAAACCGCATCGGAGGGTGCTGCAATTATCTACATCAACATCCATCATTAGTTACAGTCCCACATTTTGATTTCATGACACGAGCATGGGGCATGCCTGCCTCTTTTTTATATAGATTTTATTTTTGTTTCTTCCTAGAGAAATGTTTGGTTCCTGCCATTTTCCCTCTCCCTCCGGCGGATCACTCTTGCAGTTCCTCTCTTAACTCTTCCTTACAATGGTATTCTCAGCAAAATAAACATTGATGTATTTTGGATATACGTATGCTCCTAACCTCACACATCAGGGGGTATCTGTTATCACTGAAAAATCATCTGCAACATTGCACACAATGGTTAAAGAAAGACATCAATTCCAGCATTAATTAGTACATCTACATCATCAATATCCATCAAAAAGGCATAAAACTATAAACTTGGTTCAAAAATTAAAGTGCGCAAATTCACTAAAGGAAGCGCGTGCACAGTGCGCAAAATGCGCAGGATAACACATCCCTCAGCGCGCACTATGCGCAATATGCATGACTGTCTACAATAAAAGCCGTGCAATTCTCATGAACGATGTATTTATGAATCTTGTCAGCCTCTCAACCACTTCTATTTCGACCCCCAACACGATTTGACACTCAGATTTGAGCGAAATCTAGCTTGGAGGATGGTCAAGAGATAGGAAGTGCCCTAAAAGTCCCCTTGTTCACACTATGAACCAGTTGTATCTTGCCATGAATGGACACTATAAATATGTGCTATGGGTGTGCTATAAAAATAAGAAATTCAAGGTATTATTATGCTGCAATAATTCTTCTTGGAGAATCCTATTTTCTATTGGAATCATTCAAGAACTATAGCAAGGGATATTCCACTCACCTGTTGAGAGGATTGGCATTGTATTTCTTCACCATTGTTTCTTGCCATTACATGAAGATAATAACTCTCTATTAGGGAAATCAAGAGCCATCCCAAGGAGGAAGAGGGGATTCATAAGTCCCTTCCTTTCTCTACGGTGTTAGCCTATCAATATATTGATCCATTGGTAACTATATGATGGTCATTTTTTGCTTTTCATGGTTCTAGTTCTTGCAAGCTTCTATAACATTTATTTCTTTTTCTTTTTGTTTTTATTTCCTTGTTTCATGTGTATTTGGTTATACAATCAACTCAAAATCCTCTATCTTGTTTAGCTGACATAACTAAGCAGGGAAGTGTTGTGTTTTTTCTCACCCAGGTGACAAAACCAACACAACAATTGGATTTGAGGAAGGTTTGTTCTTTGATTTGTGTGCAAGTTTGAAGAAAGATTAAAACTACGAGAAAGTATTTGGGTTGCACACATAAGACATAAAGGGATCAACCATCTGATCACAAGTATTTTTAAATCCTCTCATTTTAGGTAGTTACATATTGCAACTGATAGATTTTGGAAAGTAGTCAGTGTTCTTTAATTCATTTTTCTAGTGATTCAACCCTAGTCATTGGGGAATTTTCCCTAAAATAGAAATGGAAACTCCATTGGGGAGAACTCTATGAGTTCTTATATTAAGGTTTCATTCCTCTATTTTTATAGCTTGCTAAATTTGGTATGAATTTTATTTCTATCACATTTCCCTTCTTCTTGTTGTAGAACTAAAAGATTGAGTTCCATGGCTTATTTCTTGAATTTGTTTTATTCTTCTGGGTCTATGCATACGCCTATTTTTAGTTACAATCATGGGTGTATGCAACTTTCCTTTAGAGACCCCGTGGGCACATGTAGGTTTCTTTAAAATAACTTACGAGAAACATGCACTTTCATTTTCAAAAACTTGTGAGCATTTCCTATAGGTTAAAAATGGTTGCAAGCTTAAGAATTTCTTCTCTATTTTTTTTTTGTTGCAAAATTGGAAGTCTTCAAGTCTTAGTTTCATGGATTTGACATTGTTCGCTTGCTTGTAATTTCATTTGTTTGAAAATATATTTTTTTCTCCATTTTCTTTTCGTAGTGTTTTTGAAAAGTTACATTTTCAAATTGTTTTGGTTTATAGGATCCATTGAGTAATAAAAAGAAAGTTGCATGGCATGGAAATTTCACGTTGATCTCTTTTTTTAATTGCATCTCAAAGAATTTCAAATATTATGTAGTTTTAGTTAAATTTCAAATATTATGTAGTTTTAGTTAAAGAAAAATATAAATAATCTTGAGCATTTTTTAATTTTTTATACTTCAACATTTTTTATTTTTGAAAACGTCATGCATGCTTCATTCCATCCCTTTGAGTAAACAATATCCCACTAAAATCAATGGCCATAATTAAAATAAATCATAGTTGTTTTTATTTTATATCAAACATGCAATAGTCTAAGTTTAAGGCCTTGTTGTAGGTTTGGAGAGTAAATTCTCCAAGGCCATGAAAACCAAAATGAAGATTGCTAAAGAGTGTAAAATTCAATAGTAGCAAAATACATTTGATTGGAAAGTGCAACTCATACACATGTTAACCATGGGGTTAATCTAAGAAAGTGTAGAGATTATCCCCTCTTTCTTGTTAAGTGGCATATACATGTAAGGGAACCTTGGAAGATTTGAAAAGTCCTCGAGGTGACACCTATTCTCTAGAGTCTTGAGTGTAGGATGAAATATTGTATTTCCTAACCATACACAAACACATGACCTATGGTTGTAATACCTATATATTGATTATAAATTGGTAACCATAGTTTTTTTTCCTAAAAATTTCCCTTGGTGACTATTGGGCTCATACTTTCTCACAAAAATCCACCAAACACACTTCCTTTTTAACTCATTTTCCTCCATTTCCATTAAATAAAAGCTTAATAAAGGATTATAAGGTAATCTATAGTTTATTTCTGATTTTCATTTAACAAGTCAAAATATTAAATTTTTGAGTACCAGTCATTAGCAGGAAAATTAGGTTCTTGTAATCGCTCCATGGTTAGCATGTTTGCAGGCTTCCTGGACGAAATTGGGGACAAGGGTTTTGTTCCTCATGTTCATAGTATGGTTTTTTCCTATTGGTTTGACGAAAAATACCTTTCATAGGCTTGATAAACACATGGTCAACTTAGCCACTCTACAACAATTTTTATAGCAGAAAAATAAGGCAGCGGACGTCAGACAATATATATGGACTGATGAAGACAAATTTGAAAATTCTCGGACATGGGTTTTGTGCAGAACATGCCCAATTAGGTGACACTCAAGCAACTTTTCCAAAAAAGGTGTGATTTAGGAGATTTGGAGGTTTTTCTAAAAATGTAAAGCCCAAATTTGTGTACTTGAGATGTTTTCCATGATTTTGGCCACTGTGGAGGTCAAATCTCATCTAGATGAATGATTGAAATGACAATTAGTTGGATGAGCTGAGTGTTATCAACAAAATTGTTTCTTTTTGTGATGTACAAATATGAAATTGAGTGAAGTTTAAGGGGGGATTCATATTTTGAATAAAAATTCTGAACTTGGGATTGTAAGCAAGCTTTTGAGCAATTTGAAGATCTGATTTTATCCTTTTCTTAATCTCTTTGTGAATGTGCCATATTGGAGGGCCCCCATGTTTGGTTAATGTTGTATCATTTTTTTAAATTAGTGTGTGAGTTTTCATTTCTTTGCAACTTCTTAATTTTGTAGAATTTCCTTTCTTTCTAGTTGTTATTCTATTTAAAAGTCTAGATCAGATTTATATCAGTTTGGCTTTGGTTAGATTTCACTTGAAGATTTATTTTGCTGATAAAAAGTTAAAACTCAATGTTATCTACCATTGATGACTTGAATTTTTTTTTCCAGAGTATTGCTACAAGTTTCCTCTAACCATAATATCTTGTGGAAACACTATAGTCCGCTTTTAACCAGTAGGAAATCCCAAGTATTCATTTGATTGATTAAGATTGAAATCCGAACTAAGATTTTATCATTTGCGTGTTTAAAATATTCCTTGTAATATTCTCTCACAGTTCAAAAAAGTATTGTTGTAGGAATCCTCCTCTTGCTGAGTTATTTAAACTTCACAATCATCAGAGTATCATTGTAAAGAACTTTACACTTTAAAATCAACACTTTTACAATTGAAATTGTGACAACTACATCTCATCTCAGGTGGAAGCAAACTTCATTCTACAATTTTATTTTTGACCAAAGAAACTATGGATATTAACTTGAAAGAATTTATCATTCTTTGAGAGTTTTAATTTTCTTTTTTAAACACATAAATATTCTTTCAAGTTCATAAGTCAAAATTGAGTTATGTTACAAAGATGTTTTCATTATTTTGAAACAAATTCCCTTTGTGACTAGAGTATCCACCATTGAAGATGTGAACCTTAGATTGAAAGAATTTAGCTTAGAATATTTAATTTATTTAATTTATTAAATGTGTGATGAATATTCTTTTTGAATCATCGATCTCAACAAGTGAAAATAGTATCATTGTGTAAGCCATTTGAGGCATGATATATCACAACCAAAGTTTATACCTTTGTAAGCTATGGCAGCCTATATTGGATAAGAATAGTCCCGTTCTGTTATTTTTCTAATTTAGAATTTTATTTCACTTTGTAATGGTTCAAGTAAATTTTATTCTTAGTTTTTTGGAATAATCTTTGATCTTGCATTTCCTATGCTTTCACCTCGAAGTTTATGGACTTTTGGATTGATAATTAATGTTCAAAATTTATGCAAATAAGTTTCCTAATAGTGACTACAAGTGGGAAGTTATTGTAGTAACTGAAACATATGCATAACATCCACTTCATCTCCCCTGGAGGGCGCCTATCTTCATGAGGGTAATTTCACCTTGGGTGATTGTTTCACAAGAGTTACTATAACTATCTCTCACACCTCCATTGGCTGGAATTAGGTCCTCATCATCCCATGATAAATTTCAAGAGGCCCATTTCACATCTCTTCACTAATTAGGCTCATGACATAACCACCCTAGAGTAATATTTTGAAGAGTGGCTTACTTGTTGGATACTTTTAGGTATTTTTAAGTAGACAACCTAAGTGTTAAGTGTTAATTGGATGCTTGATGGTGAAAAGTGTAGATAGACTAAGTGTTAAGTGTTCTCTTATTTTCTTAATTTTTTGAGTTGAAGGTGGCTAAGAAAAGACCATGTTAGTCTCGTAGGATTAGAGGTATCCCTCCTAAAAGTATGGAGAAAGATGAAGAAACTCTTATAGCCTTGAATTGTCATGTAAGGGAAGAAACTTTGGAAAATGAATGTAAGTATGATGAATAATTAGTAGAAGGTTTTTTGGGAGGTATGTAACACACCCAACCCCCTAAGTAACCTTTTAAGGGATGGGGTATCAAAATTTCACTTGTTCCTCCATCATCTTGAAACCCTTTATCGAGGACACCATCTTCATTTTCCCACCGAGAGATTTCCAATGACTATTTTCATGCTCCAAACCGAGATATGGATCAAAATTTATGACCCCTTAAATTTTTGGGGTCCTTACCATATCCACCTCAAGTCACTTCATTTCCACGTGGCTCCTTCCACTTGTCTTTTGATGTGACGTAGACGTGGAATCCACCACCTGACCCTTCTATCCTCACCCTATTGAACCCTCGGTCCATTCTCTGAATCAACGACTCTGATTCTTTCATTCCCTCTCGTTGGAGTGCCCTTTCCCCATAACTTTATCCCACTTCGAATGTATATTCTAGCCATACATGCCTCGACAGATCTGACAACTCTTGGGGTTAGTTAATAAACAACTATGGATGCATCAAGGTATCTGTATGCATGATGGTTAACACCTAAATATTTTAACCCATTTTCTCCTCGACCAAGTGGGGACCCACAAAGATCAATGGTTGAGATTGTATCTCTGCCTATTTGTCGATATAATACTATGATCACCTCTCAAAGTATCTCCTATCAGAGTTCCTTGTTGATCTTATGAATGATCAATGATTTTCGTTTCACCACAACCCTCTTCGATCAGTGGCTCAGATCTTCCATTGGATTTTTCACCTACATGTGCCCAAATACTTTTGGCACGTGACACCATCTCTGCATGATGTGTGGAACCATAGCCACATGACACATGGCACTCATATTTCTCATAGACATCCACCTGCAGGTGCCAAATCACTATGTCACGTGGTGCATTCTATGCTTGACATGTGGCACCATCCATGTCATCCTATTGAGATCTTAGAAAAACATCAATGATCCAGATAATCCACTGTATCCCACTGATATTAGCATATCAACGACCCAGATTGAATCCTGGGGTTCCTTCGTTGGAGTATCTTCTTGCAACCTACTCCGAAGAGAACCTTGCGATGAATGATCCTTATCTCTTCACCTGAGATCTAATGGTAAGGGTTCAGACACATGTCCACCAGTACTAAACCGACATGGCTCGTATTAGGCCTATCTCGAGAATTGAAAAAATGACACGTGTCCACCTCTATACATGCTAATTTCCACCTATCTGGAAACATGGCACTCAAAATCCATTACAATATCATGCCTAATAAATCGATTCTACTTGACATGTGGCACAATGCCCATAGGAAATGTGGACCAATCCCCATAAGCCACATAGGCCAATTTCAATTTGACACGTCACTGTCGGACATATGACCTTCCTCAGTTCATAAGATTATAGTTCAAAACCAACGGCTAGGCTCTGATATTCCTTTAACTGATCTACGGTCCTAGTCATCCCATAGAGTAATCCCATCGGAGTTCCTTCCCCAACTGGACCACCACTCATTCTGACCAGCCCTCTCTGATGAACGATCAAGATATTTTGATGCTTAGATCTAACAACTAAGGTTCAAGTGGAGTTTTTAAGGCCCTTCTCTCCCAACAAGGCCACACTTGCCCCATCATCCAATCGAATGTCACCCATGTCATCATAAGGGATAGATAATATACCACATTGGTATACACATCATTATGGCATCATTGTACTCTTTCATTCCACCCTTAGGATGGATTGTAGATTGAACGAATGAGGTCTAACCTCAAACTCTACCTATTCTATGGTCGATATTAGCTATCTAAGTCTTACCATTGGAGTCCCTCATCAACCTCATGCACAAGTATTCTGATAGACCAACCTCCATTCAATGGTGGATATCTCTCCATGCATAGATCCTATGCTCGAAAACTAAATAACCCATTCAAAATCATGAGCTCGATAGGGACCCATTCTTGATTCCATTGACCACATACAAGATTCCACATATGATCCTTGGGTACGTAGGCTCTCCCCGTCAGCAATACATCACATTCCCTCTTAACCTCGCTTATACTAGACCCCACAAAGATCTATAGCTAAGAAATAATCTCATCCCTACTCTGATTAATGGTCCATATTGTCCCTCTCACCTCCCTCATCAGAGTTTCTTCACTCTAGGCCTTCAAGGTTACTTCGACCATCATCCTTCAACCAACGGTTCAGATATTCTAACCCATATTCCTCCAAAAAATCGATGGTCCTGGGTACATCTCCCACAGGCCTCATGTCTTACTTTGATGAAGGGTCATGAACTATTCTCTACGTCGATCCAATGGTTTTGATTCTTGTAGGCTCAAAACCTAAATTCTTCATCAGGGAGGCATTATGTTTAATGGTCGATATCATTTCGCCACTTCAAATCAATGACTACGATTCAAGCTACTCAAGATATGGGATTTTTGCATGATAACAACCCAAAATTGGACTTAGCCAATTCAGGAATCTCTTCTGGCTTATCACAGGGTTGTACCAGGCCTGCTTGACTCTGGATCTTACTCCCAAACTAACTAAGGCATCCATCTCTCAAATATGAATTAAGGAACTTACCTCCTACAAGCCATCCATCTCAATGGTTAAGGGAAACACAAGCATTTCAATGGTTAAATTTCATTCCTGGGATTAGCAGCCCGATGACCTTTCATAGACAACTCATTACCATCATCCTCCTACTACGAGTCTAGCAATAATGCATACCCACTTGTCCTAATTACAGAATCTGGTTTAATTATCACAAAATTTCATTCGTCAACCAATAAGGGTTATTTCACTCCCCATAACATATCAAGGTGATTATATGTTTCAATGTACAAGTCCTGTAAAATTTGTGTAATCCCCTCATTCCAACAAGTGCATGGGTGTGCATATGAAATGAGCATTCAATCTAGTAACATGCATGCAAACTCAGGGATTCACTACGAGAATTTAGTCAACTATGCACATTCAAATATGAACAATAAGAAACTTATCCTTACTATTGGTAAGAAATTAACACAACCACAATGATAATTATATGTTCAATAAAAGGATTTATCATCCAACTAAATATGGGTATTTTCCTTTCCACCCAACCATTGGCTTTGTGTGCTCAATCACATCAGTAGCAGGCCACCCTGTGCCAAGCCATGACACTAATAGGGAACCTATCTCTCTAGTTCTTATCAATTTGTTAAGAGAAATCTCTTTCACACTACTCTTGGTAGAGATTCCCCACACCCACCTATCTCAAGACTCAAAAAGGTTTTTCAGATACTTTCTCAGTATCAAACTTGCATCCTTCTCCACTTAGGATGGGTCTGGACTCTCATACTAGTCCTATGACTAGTTTCTTGCTCTAAGACTCCTCGAAAACTCCTCAATTTCTCCATGCTTCTCCCAACTTCACACACTTTTATCTATCCTCTAAGGCCATCCTTCTCAGAATTCTCCCTCTACATGCCATCTCCCCAGTTCTCAACTTGTCCCCTTCCTTCTATCACAAGGAAACTCTTTTCAACCTTGGGGGTTGTGGAATGGTATGTTAGGTACCTTTTTCTGACATCTCCGCATTTCCTTAGCAAGACCCTCCATGCTTCCATTCATTGGGGTGGTTGGTTTCTCAACCACCAGTCCTTTTCTCATTAATTGATTTTCCTTGGGACCAGGTTAAGGCTTATTATTCCAAATCAAATATTTCAACAAGGAGGATTGGGTCATCATAGCATGATGAACCCCTCTCTATGTTCCCTCACTCTTTCCTTTAGTGGTATCATGGGTCAAGGATTCACCCCCAGAGTCAATCGCTATCATTTTTCCAATAAATATAATTACAAAGCTTCTAGACCATGGAATGACACTCATTAGTATGATTAATCATATATATAATCAAGGTTTATAAAAGGGGTGTTACAATCCCCTCCCCATTCAAAGGAGCACGATCATCATTGTTCTTCTCGGAAACACCTGCCAGGAAATTACCCTTCAGATACTTCAACATCATCTTCTCCTTTTTTTTTCATAGTCTGGTCCTTTCCCAAACTCTCGGTATTAACACATGCCTACGACAATTTCAACAATAAATATATTATTAACAATTTTATGTATAAAAATTTCATTTATGTTCAAAATTCAATAGGAATTTTACATATCAGCGCAATACTTATCTATGCAATTCATGGATCTGGATCCATATGGATATCTTCATTAACTTGAATCACTTTTTCCTTGACATACCCATTGTGTGCATGATCCCAATACAACAAATTTCAAGAATCATTTAAGTCTCCTCTTCCTTGCGGTCACTCACCCTCTAGGATCAGGCTCACCCTCATGCATCCCCTTCTCTTCTATGCAGTCCCTTAGGAAATCCATCTTTCCTTCCAAGGAATTCTTGCACAAAAGGATTTTTAAACACTTCATTGAGTCTCACAGTCAAGGTGTCCCTATTACTTTCTCTTTCCGAAAGCATCCCTTCGGCCTGTGTCATCATGACACATCATTCTATGGGGATCATGGCTCATCAAAAGTTTCTCATGTCACTACAATAGCCATTTTCCATACATTCCATATTTTAAAACCATCATCTATCCTCCCCAGTTAGATCTTTCATCTCACATGTATCACATGCAAACAAAAATCGTGAGATACTATTAATTTCAAGTAAGATTTTTAAAATCTGTTACCCGCAAATTTTCCAATTTCACATTTTCATTTTCCATATCTATTCCACACAAGAACCAAATTCCACTTGTATGAGACTACATTCTCATAAAAGTTTGTCTCTTTCATAACCAATAGGCAGTGGTCCCCGATATGGGCTTATTTTGTTTCCATATCTAAGACCTTCTTCCTGCAATTCAATATTCACACAGCCAAACAAACTGTTAGTTTCTCATACAAATTAAATCATATTTATCCATTCAATGATATAAAGTGATAACAAATATATCATTTCTTAGACATGCATCATTTCATCATACCAAACTTTTCCAAATATAATTCAAACATCAAATAAATTCAATCAATGTGCCAATGCCCATGGCCACATTCGCACACAATGGACCCTTGCATTGATTTTACATTGGTTACTCTTCATATTAGGAATTCTACCATGGTGTGTTGGAACTAATCCAACCTCTCACCATATGGATCATCTATTCATATTCATCATTATGACAGGTTTGTGCTTCTTGCTTTAATTTGATCATGTCCTCAAATCAACATTCATTTTATGAAATTAAAATTTCATATAAATGCGTTTAAGTATTCCTTCTTTATGGGTAATTGGGGTGAAAATCATCATGATCACCCAATTCTCTCTTTACTATTCCACAACTCTTATATAATACTAGAATATCCTTCTTCCATAATATGCAGTCTTATACATGCATATTCTTGCAAACCTGTACTTTCTCAGTGCATACAACCAATTTTCTACTCATGAGCACTTTTGTTTACAATCATTCATGATTGGTCAATGAATTCATGCCACATATTTTCATGAACTTACTTGCAAGGATCTCAATCATCCTTGGATTCTAGAGGCTCCTCCCTCTATCCTTCAGTTTCCTTTCCTGAATCATACCCTTCTTGGGTATCAATGGAATGCCACAACCACTCAAAATCACACACATATCAATAAGATAACAAAATATTTTAGAAGGGATTCTTACCCAAATACCTTCATGCCTCATGCCACATAGGCATGAACACGTTTATATATGTCCTAGTTGTCAGCATCCCTTTCTGACTTTACCTCATTGGTATTTCTTTATGGGGACTTCCAAAGTCCATACATTAATCCTTTTACCAACAACCTTCTTATATTCTTCCTCTACTTGAGGTTGTCTATTATTGGAAACTTTTCTTTCTTAACAACTCCAATTGTTTCCCGCAATATAACATGCATATTTACATTAAAAATTATATAAGAAGTCATGTTAAATAAAAATACATGTACCATATCATTCAAGTCAACAACAATTTCAAATATATCTCAGAACATCCATATGCACTCTATCACATTGTACTCAATGTTTTATGAGTGCCAACACAATCAAATTCTTAATTGTCTCTATGGTCATACAACCATTATTAGTATCATGTTCGAATTCATCCATACAAAATTGTATATCGGTTTTCTCCTCTTAGAGAAATACAATAGGTAATAAGAAATGGGTTAAGGGACTCTTCCCTTTTTCCATATCCTTTACACAATAAAAAAATTTCAGTTCTACTAATCTATTTACAAGTCTTCACTTCCTTTGCATAACATGTATTTTAACCAAGCCTATTCACTTATTTATAGATTTATTTTGCAGTTGTACTTTTGAATTTCACAACTCAGTCTCATACATCAGAGTTTTTGAAGTGAGGAAAGTGTTCACATTTTCTCCTTCTTTTCTTCTGCAATCCATTCTCTTAGTGATTTGTCTGCTTTGTTTCTTGAGCATTTTTAGCCAAGTTTCATCTTGACTTTTCTGGTTAACTCAACATGCCATAACAGCTGGAATTTAGTTCATAAAATGATTATGAACCAATTCACTCTGTACATTTCCCAAAAAGAAATCAGATTGGTCATCATTTGTTTGCATGTCTCTTATGCATGCATTATATTTTACTCATGTGTGATGTTTTAAAATGTAATACAAAATTCTTATACAAATAGATTTGCATCCCATTGCCTAATTCTCAGTAGTCATTGATGTTATGGATTTGTTATCTTGAAAGAATATTTTATTAGTTCCTTCCATGGGGAATTTATTCAATCAGGAAAACCTCTTGTTTCATATCCAATACCATATGCAATTATCCCAATTCAGATTTAACTTCAACTTTGTTACTTCAGAGATTCACCCAATATTCCATAAGGAGTATAAGTACACATTTTTATTATGCATTTCAGAAATTTCATTTAATTAGGTATATTTATGTTAACAACTTTATTTCAATTTGTGCTTCCGTGCACTTAATAACATGTGTTATAATGTTGTGTGTGTCCAACACTGACACACTTCACATTTTTCCATGCATCTCTATTCTTAAAATTATTTTAACTCGTGGTTATTTACAATCATACTCATTGTTGGAGCGCAGTTATAAGACCCTAGGTTCAAGTTATTCAACCAAAAAAGTTATTAGATACCGGCCCTTTTGACATCACCTGCATGCAAGTGAAGTATAACCTGAGGAATCTATTGGGGCTGCAGGAACCGAGTTTCGACAGGGATGAGGGGATGTGAGGCTATCATCATAACTATCAATACTTATTCACCCTGTGTGCATTATCTTTATTTAACATCCTCTTATCTATTAAAAACCATACCTATGACTTCCACTAACTAATAATCATTACTTTTACCATAACAAATGTGTAACATTAACCCATCCAATATTCTTCAATACCATAATCCCTAGTGTGCAGAAAAAAGTATAATATAGGTCACGATGTAACCAAGTCACTGAATCATTCATTATTATTACACATCTATCATATGTTAAACATATCTATACTAATCATGCATAAACTTAAAATCCATGAATAATCACATCAACAAACACAGTAAACACATGATTTTAACGTGGTTCACCCAATCCTTGGTCTACATCCACAACGGTTGGCTTCTTATAATAGTCTTCATGTAATAATCATCTCAGGCATGTGCATTGTGCTTACAAAAGATACAACATAGTATAAAACCAAAACCTTCCTAGTCTCTATGTAGTGCAAGACTATCTCTGCATAAACTCTCTTCATCAATCATGAGAAACTTGATCTCTTACTGTAATCCTAATTGCTTCCTATAATCCAACCTAATATTCCCCAACCCTTTACATATTTATAGATATAATTAGGGACAAAAACCCTAGTAACAACTTATCCCAAAAACCATAATGGGTTATAATCATTTTTCCTACTTTAGCGTCGCTCTACTATGTTCCTCGCTTTTATGATGAACTATTGCTTTTCCTTGATTTTATATTGAACTGTTGCTTTTCCATGCTGTTGTGTTGAACTGCGCTAAATTGTGTGTGCACTGGTCCCACCTTTTACTCTTTCCTATGTTATGGTGTAGTTCCAAAAACTTAGTTATTCTCATCCAAAATGCCTATCCAACAGCCCCCCAACACTCACCTATGGCTCATCCCAAGCCACTTAAGCCTTTTTCAACTTCTCCTCGAATTTTTCAAAAATATCCTTTGCCATATTGGTCTTCTCCTTGAACTCTGTTTCATTTTCCAAAATTTTTTGTACTTATTCTGCAGTTATATGAGTATGTTGTTTCTCTTTACCTTGCTCCATTGCTTGTTTGATCCTGTGTTGTGCTTTTGATATTGCATGCAAKCTTGTTGCTAACCTCTTAGTTGGTTCATCCCAGCATATAGTTTCTTACTCTCTTGCATCGTATTCATATTCTTGGATGGTGGAAAATTTCTAATGGTTTCCTTGATCTTTTGATCCTTCCCTTGTGCAGTTTGAARATTTTGTTCAATACTTTGTAATTCGACATCTTGCGAAAACTAATTCCATACTTTTGTGTTGTCTTTGTACAACTTAGCACATTTTTCTTCCAAAGTCCTGATACCTTCCACTGTGGTGTTTACTATCTTCTCCCTTTGGTCTCTTTCTTCTGGAGGTGTGCTTGGTGTCATTTGTGTTTCTAACTCAAAAATTTTTGTTAAGAAACCCTGGATGGCTTCGATGATATTCACTACATGATATTCCAATGGAGTATCCACCTCCATTGGTACCTTTGAGATTTCTTTTCAAACCTTGTCAAACGCTTGCTTCACCTATTCGACCTTCTGCGTAGATTTTCAATTTGTTCATTCGTTTTGTCGTACAATATTTTATTCTACGCCCAATTCAGTTCCTCTACGCAATGCTTTATCAACACATAACTCACTTCTTCCATGCACTTACTCTTTCCTTATGTGTATCTTTCTTCCTAGTTGTTCTCATTTGTGACATTCTCCTGTTTATTTATTTCTCTAAACTCTCTTAACTTATTGACCCTTGACTAACACTTCAACTTTTTGTTTCTGTTTCTTTTTCTTTTTCCACTTTTTATTTTCTTTTTCTTTTTCTTACTATAATACATTACTATGGTACATACGTTCATGCATAGGTTAGTCTAATGCGTGAACTATCGGTCATCCCTATAAAGTTACATATGACTCCCATTCACCAGTCCTCCCAATACTTCACCATTCAAAATTTCTAGTTGCACAGTGCCTGCTTTTGTCACATACTTGATCACATATGGACTTAACCAAAATATCCTAAACTTCCTTGGGTGTTGCATGAAATTGTTTTCGTATAGCAACACTAAGTCTCCTACTGGAAACGTTTTATGTATGTCTATCATGGCATTCTTTTTCTCTTTCCTTCTGGACTTGTTGATGGAATCTTGCTACAAATCAGTCTTCCTCGAGCTATAACAACCATGGCAACATTCCCTCTACTGCACCAGAGTCTAAAAGATCAGAAATTGTTGCAACACGTAAGATCGACACAATAAATTCCACTGGAATTACTACTTCTTTCCCATATACCAACCTAAAAGGTTTTTGTCTATCCTTTCAAAAATTTTCTTGTATTCATATATGCCCATAATACCGTGGGGATCCACAAGTCCCAATAATCCCTTTCTATGTTGCAAATATTTGTTAGAGAATTCTCTAAAATTTTATTGAATTCTTCTATTGTCCCATTTTCCCGAGGGTGATACAGTGTTCTCCTATTATGGTGAATTTGAAACTCCTCAGTCAATGTTGTAATTGTTTTATTTAGGAAGTGTGCACCTTGATCACTCAATAAAATGTGTGGGAAGCCAAATATTGTAACAACATTATTAGAAAAAAAATGCAACAGTCTTTGCGCTGCAGTTTGTGACTGGAGTTGCTTATGCCCATCTGGTTAAATATTTTTTCGCAGTGATTATATACCTCGCTCCTAATCTCTAGCTGGTGGATTAATCGGTCCAATGAATTCTATTGCCCATTTATCAAAAGTTCGCAGTGTAACCTGTGGATGCAAGGGAATATCATCCCTTCTAGATGGCTTTCCAACCCTTTGAAAAAAATCACATGCATGGAAATATTCTTTAGCATCCTTGTGAAGTGTGGGCCACCAGAGCCCTGCACACAAAATATTTTGTGCTATTTATTTACCTGCATAGTGTCCTCATGTAATACCTTTATGTACTTCTGATAGTATCACTGGTCTTTAATAATCTAACACATATCATCTTAATATCCCATCTACACCTAACTTATATAAGTTTCCTACAATTAGCCGATAGTCCACTGTGTTAACCACTAACTGTTTCTTTTGTGCAACTGTCATGTCCGATGGAGACATTCATGTACTTAATAATTGCACAATGTCTTTGAAGTAGTCATCCACAATTTAAACTGCAAATAAATGTACATCCGGTAAATTATCATATAGGTTCCCAACATCTTCTCCTGACAGAATGTGCGATAAGTGATCTGGTCCTGCATTCAATTTTCTTGGCTTAATGATGACCTCAAATTCATATTCTTGGAACAAAAGTAACCATCTACAAATTCTACCCCCCAAAATTGTATTGTTCACTAGATATAGGAGTGTAGAGTGGTCTATATACATCTTGAAATGGGACCCCAACAAATAGCGTCTGAACTTCTGCAAGGCATGAACCATTTCCAAGCCTTCCCTTTCTATCGTTGTGTAATTCTTATCATCAATGGACAACTTCTTGCTGGAAAAATTAATTGGATGGTCTAACTCTCCCTCTCTTGGTTGTGCTAACACTATGCCGAGCACTCTTGACGATGTGTCCACATGAACATGAAACACTTTATGCCAATCCAGGAACACCATAATGGGCACAATTACTAACTTTTGTTTCAATACGTCCAAACCCTTCTTACATTCTACATTCCAATGAAACTTGGATTATTTCTTCAATAACTTATCCATTGGAGTTGTAATATGTGCATAACCCTTAATAAATTTCCTGTAATATTCGATATGACCCAAATTTGTTCTCAACCATATCATTGATTCAGGTGGTGTAAAATTAAAAATCATTGCTATCTTGGTAGGATCAACTAACAAAACCTGATTTCATACCACATGACCTAACCATATCCCAAACGGTGCACAAAAAACACATTTAATCAAATTTAATGAAATATGATATTGTCTACATCTATTAAGCATCAACCTTAGATTTTCTGTGTGATCTTTCAATAGGCTAAAGATAGTCCAATCATCTAAGTACACTTCAAGGAACTTATGAATAAACTCCTTAAAGGTTGTGACAACTACTCTAGAAAACACAGTAGGTGCATTCTTTAACCCAAATGACATCATTGTGTACTGGTAGATTCCCCATTCTATCGCAAATGTCATCTTATGTATGTCTTCTGGTGCAATCTTTATCTGATGCTATCCTGAAAAGCCATCAGTGAACGATTAGGCCTTTTTCCATCCTACATTTTCTAATACTTCATCTATAAAGGGGGTCAGTAACAGGTTATCAAAATAGGCATCATTCAACTTCCTTAGGTCTAAACAAATTCTAATATCCCCTGTTTTCTTATCTTGAACCACCATTGGACTTATCCATTTGGATTCTACGATGGGTTGAATTATACCAGCTTCTATCATTCTATCAAGCTCTACTTTCACTTTTTCCTTGTACTTCGATTCAATCTATAAGGTCTCTATCTTACTGGATTAACATCTTGTCTTAATGGGATATTCATCTCTCCCAATTCTTCAATTATTCCCTTCATCTCTAAAAAGGTTGTCGGAAAGATATCATGATACTCACGCAATAGGTCTGCAATCTTTTCCATAGTCTCATCATTTTGATAATCACCAATGTTTTCAAACTTCGGTTTCTCCTTCATGCCAATGTTCACTTTGTGCACTCCTAAGGGATTCACATATGCATCAGATTCAAGTGTTGTACCTACTATGTTTTTCTCCCCTTTAGTCTCTAGTACCTTCACATTTATTGGTTCTTCCTCAGTAACATTATAATATTTTGACAGTTCATGGATTGTTGCAGACTCTCTATGCGCACTACATGTAGGTACTATTTCTACTTGACCTTATTCCATAAAGTTTTTACCTCCAATGACTCGTAAAGCTACATATAATAAAGGTGAATCAACTTCAAATTGAATTTTACCTTAAAGTTTCGGGTGAGCTCTTCCTAGTCCATTTTTCCTCTGTGCACTTCTTGCTCTAAATACTAGTTCCTCGGAAATTTCTCCAGTGTATTTATCAACCTGTGCATCCATTATTTCTTCAACACTTTCCTTCAAGTTATAATACATCGTGAAATATGATCCTTTAGATTGCTCATACATGTATACTTGTGCATAATGTATTTTGTTCCAAAATTGATCTGCAATAGCCTTTTACAATGTTACCAATCCTCTATCCCTTGTGGGTTTCCCACCATCCCACTGAAGTTTCTCTCAATGCAACATATAATGCTAACAACCTTTTCTATTCAGGTATCTGCAGCTCAAATTCATTGGAAAAATGACTTACCTAAGTTAATCCCTCAAACTTTGGTGTATCACATACCTTTGTTCCGATCCAGCGCAAAGAGTGAGTAATGCAAGCACACCTTTTGGTAAACACTTCATTCAATCGATGTTTCTAGTGCTCAAGTCATTCCTTTGAGTTTCATGTACAATAGCTTATGCTTATCCAACTAAGTGCACCATCTGTAGTGGGATTGACATAGTCATCCATGCACGTTGTCATATTATATAAGCTATCAATTTCCTTTCTCGCGGGGTCCACATATCTTCTTGCCTCCATAGGGTCTAATGGTGCAGTGACCTTTAAGCCCCATATTTCAAAAATCATCTCTCTTTTCTTCAATTCAATAATCAATTGATTGTTGAAGGCCCAATCTAGTACAAGCAAAGTTGGATATGGTTGAATATTATCCACAATCTCAATAACCTCAAAGTTAGCTACACTACACACTCCATCTATATTAACAAGTACTCCTTCCAAACTCTCAATCGGTATTATCTTATGTTGGTTATCCAACCTCAATTGAACAATTTACCAAACTATCTTTGGTTTCCCCATCATCTCTCACGTATGTCTTGGAAGAACATTGACATCTAATCTCAAATATAAGATGAAATTTTCCATGTCATGTTCTCCAACCTGCACATTTAGTTTAAACTCTCCTCTTGTCCTATTTTTACGCGATACTAGATTCACTACCCTCTAAGTGGTAGGAAATTCACTTTCTTGTGACCAATGACCAATCATTCCATGCAATGCATTCAACGCAGTTTCATCTTTCATCAATTCTAAACAAATCTTTAGGATTTTTTTCAAAGTACTTACTAGTTGAAGTGACCTTTCCTGGATATCACGATTATAGACCGAAGGAATATCAACCACAAGAGGTGCATATGATCTTGTTTCTATCCAATATGATCCCAATATCCCCTTCCTTTTGTGCTGATACGTCTCTTTTTCTTGTTGTGGTTCAAATGTCGACATAGGTTCCACTGATTTCCTCATCCATTTATCCATATGTGTCCCTTTATGATCCCTTGTCCTAGCTCCTCCGCATGTGAAAATGAATATTTTTGGTTCTTCGTCACGCTTCTCTGCTAATATCTTTTGTACATTCTGATTTAGATTATGGTTCTGATTCCCTCTGGCCTGCCACTTTGCAAGTAATTGCGAGTAGTATTTTGTCGCATGATTTAGTTCCCTACAATACGTGAAAGTTGTACAAGGATTCTCGTAGTCATGAGCTAAGTGTCTTGGTTGATTACAATTGTAGCAGATTATTGGTCCTCTACCTCATTTACCAAATCCCCCTCTGCCTCAACCTCTACCAAGTCCTCCTCGTTCTCTTGGAATAAATCCTCTCTGACTGTTATACTGTGGAATGCCTCCTTTTGTCATGGTATTTTCCTCCTAAATTATATGCATATCTGAATTGTTCTCTCTCATCAGGTGAAATGCATGACAATCCTTCTCCCCGTGCCTTACTAACTTGCAAAAGTTACAAAATAAATTCTGGGGTGTATTCTGGTATTTTTGCAGCAGTGGACAATCATGCAGATGATGTTCCCATTTCTTGCATATTTCATAGTACCCTCCTCTCGGTAATGGATTCGGCGCTCCAGTCTCCAAATACTACACAATTGTTGGGCACTCGTCCTTATGGTGGCCTTCAGTCCTACACGTGATACACCAAACTTTTTCCCTCTTCTCCTTTCCTTTCGTAATATTTTATAATTGGATTGTCAAGGAAACTAACTATGTCTAAATTTGAGCCATCCCCTTACCATATCCTATGGGAGATGCTTCCAGATTCATCACAATATCTAAAGCTTCAAGCTACGATGCAACCTTATGTTGTATCAATAGGCAATAAATGTATGGTAATAGTCCCGCAATAAACCATTCTCTGTGTTGTTGATTCGGAATTTGGAATGTCAATCTACCCATAAAATCCTTAAATATTTGATCATAGTCCCAAACTAAATCAATATGCACTTTTTTTTATTTCCTTCAACTCTTTAATGTATTGCGACTCAGATTCCATCTTCTTAAACTCTTTCAATAACGCTTATCAAATTTTTTCCAATGTCCTTACTTGACTCACTGGTGTAGTACTCTGCAGTTTCATGTACCAGACTAATGTCCTGCCTCTAAACATTGTTGCCAACAACACAATATTTTTGGCCTCATCCCGAACATTCTTCATAGCCTAAATTGCCTCACATACAAATAGATGATGTTCTAGTTCCTCTGACCCAACTCGCTGGAAGTCAGAAATTCTCAAGGTATTGTCTACCCTTACGATGGTATTTTGCATAGTTCCTCCCCTTGGTGTTGTTGGTGTACTCTAATTTGATGCACTTCTTCCACTTCTCTGGGTACTACTATTCTGACTTCCTCTACTAACTATAAGTTCTTTTGACAATCCTTCAAAGGTTATCTCATATCTAGGTGACGCACATGGGGTCATGGGTTTGACACAGGATCCAGTCTCAGTAGGACTTAACAACTCTTCTATTATAGTACTGAGCTAAGGATCATCTCCCTCTCCTTTTGTTCCTAGTATTTCTACTATATGGACAATTTTGTAGGGTTCTCTCCTCTCATACTCACTGCGTGACTCCCCTTTATCAGCCCCATTTTTCAACCTCTTGTATTTTTGTCCATTGCACAATACTACAAGTTCATCTTATTATTCTTATACACCTTATTCATTTCTCTGCATCCTTAGTACCTCCCTTCCTTATTCATTTCTTTCTTCATTCCTTATTACCTTCATACCATCCCCTAGTCAACCCCCAATTCCCCTATGTGCACGAATCCCCCTAGAAATCATATTCCATCTTCATCACACATTTGTCACACAACAACATCTTTTCCCAGGTACCAAATGCTTTCAAAAACTTTTGTTGGTTATTTATTCGTATTTGATTTTATATCTTTATCTTGAGTGACCCAGGGTTCATGTCTTCTTGGGTTCTAACAAAACCTCTAAAACTATCATCCCTCCTGGTAAACCAAAAGGCAACGCAGTGCACAGAGTGCACTATGCAGTCTCACCCGAGATAGTCTTAATGGGTGGCTGCAATACTCATGTGTTTGCAGCCTAGTATTGAGTGGGGATCTAGGAAATGTGTATTGAGGCTCCTACTTAAATTATCAATGCATTAAACTATTATGCATGCAATATAATCGACTCATTTGTTCAGTAAAGCAACAACTATTGAAGATAGTAAAGAAACACATGTATTCAATCACATAACATGGGTTTTACCATGGTTCACCCCCCCTGGTCTACGTCCACAAAGATCTGGCTCTTACCTCTTTTATTATATTAGTTCCAAAAACTATAGTGTTGCGTGCTTTACAACTCTCCTCAGTCGGGTCGAGATCTGTTATGAGGCGGACTAGATCGCACCCGTCTCCTCAACCTGCGATATAACCCTCAAGATCTACCCTCCTTATTCCTCTCCATCTCAACAACTTATAAAGTTAGGTCGTATAGAAAAATATTACCTCTCATCCACCTCTAACTCTACTCATCCTCCTTTCTATGAGACCTAGGTATCTACATTTATACGTTTTTGGATCACCATCCATTACAATGTATTGCAAAAACCCTAACCCTAACGTCGTTAGGTATTCCATGCATGCGCATGTGCTACTCTTCCTTCTAGTTGTCTCTTTCCTCGTGCGTGCCTTCTTTCCCAAAATAACCTTTCTTTCCACTTTTGCCTGCTTCCAGCAAGCCCCCAACACTGACATGTGGCTCGTCCCAAGCCACCTATCCTTTGTGAGATTTTTCGATCTCTCTAGTGATCGCCTGGAACTTCTCCCTGAGTTTCGCTACTTGTGTTTGAGCCCACACGATATTATCCTTGAGTGTGTCTATTGTCTATGCCGTAATATCATCACTAATCAACCCTACACACTCTGTCTGAGTCTGTGCCATATATTGTTTGGCTTCCTCTACCCATGCAATGACCTCTGCCACTCGCTCCTGGAGCAGTTCCATTTGATCCTGGCGTTCAATTTTGTGCATCTGGTGATTTCTTCCTATAGTTTCTTCATATCATGTGCCCCTTTGATGTGCTTCATGATGGACATTTTCTTTTTCCTCTACTTGAGGTCCTCGATAGTTGTGCTTATCCTTTCTTCTTCCTTGTCCCATTGCTGGACCTGTTGATCCTCTTTCATCTTCGTCTAGAGATGTTCTTCTTTGTCGAACAAGTTGGTTGCTACGCTGACCTATTACTCTATCTCTTGTAGCTGATTTGTTTCCTCTTGATTCCTTTGCTTCCTTACCTCCGATAGAGTGGTAGGTGTGAGTTGCTCACAGAGATTCTCAATCTCTTGTTGATATTGATCGATTGCCTGTGCAATATGATCAATATTCTCTGTTGCTGTGGGTTCAGTCCTCTGCGTGGTATTTGGAATCTTCTTATAAGTTCCAACCACTTTTTGTTCCAATCCGTTCACACGTTACCTCTCCTCTTGGGTTTCGAGCTTGGCCTACTCATATATCAATTCCAACGCGTCCTATTTATCTGTTAGCTGCTCTAATTCGACTATGTATGTGCATGCACAAGACTGTACCTCTTAGGTAACACTAACCTGTAATTTATGTAGAGCCTTGGATGGTATCTACAGTAATACCGATTGGAGTTGAGCTAAGTCCTTTAGGGGTGTCTGGCCCATGATCTCGTCCATGTGTAACATTCTGGGTGTAATGTGGAATGTTTCACTTGGTTGCGGTATTGTGTGGACTGTATCTCGCTCACTTTTTTCAAGTTCTTCTCTTGTCTGTGATGTTGAAGGCCATGTTCCTATGCTGTTGCCCATTGCCTATGCTTCCCCGATCTACTTGAGGATCTATCGTATATCTTCCAGATCCTCTTGAATTTTGTCTCTATGGTGCACAACATTCTCAAAATACTCGGATGTATGATCTTGAACCTTTTGGGATATCATGTCTGCTTCATCCTTAGTAATCATGTACTCTAGAGGTGTTCTATGCACCTTCATCTTCTTGCGCACACCCCCGTTTGAGTAGTTGGTCGGTTAGTCGTGCATGGTTCTTGTGGATTGGGACTTGGTGTCATCCCCTGCGTTGCCTCAACCTATTTTTGTTGTACTTGGGGTGGCTGCGTATTATTCTTCTTCCCCTTCTGGGTTCCTATCTTTGATGTCCCTTCCTTTGTCTGATTTGTTTTGGTCCGGCCCATCCTTGGTTTCTTGGGCACTGGGACTTCCTGAGGCTATGTCTCTCCCTGCCTTGCCTCCTCAACATTTGTATGTTCCTGCCTTACCTCCTCTTCCTATGTTCTTGTAGGTACATCTTAAGTAAGGACTGGAATCCTCCAGTCGTCTTCCCAATCCTTGATAGCCATTTTTATGTCACCCTCTATGATGCAATAACGCAATTGCATCCACTTCTTATTGGGGTCCTTTCGTGTCTGGATCCACATCGCATGTCGAGTGGCCTTGAAGTTAGCCATGTCCCGATAGTATGCAACAACCTGTGGTGTTATTCTCTAGAGGTTGGCGATGTTCTCCTGTAGTTTGTGAAGGTGTCCTTCAAATACAACTATGTTCATCTTCCTGTCCTTGGCATATGATGCGACGTCAAGTGATAAATATCTCACTCCATGATTGGGTTTATGTTTGGTGGTGAAAAACGTATATTCTGGTTCCTTCCATTTCATAATGGATATTAGCATGAGCAACCATGAATAATGAAATTTTGTTCCTAGATCCTGCGCATCCTTGCAGTCATCCAGAAACAGATTCAAAAGATAAGGGGCCCAACTGACTATGGTTCCCTTGGCACATAGTGCTGCAATTGCAACAACCCCAGTCGAGACTTCCTCCTTGTGGCATTTTCTTAGCATCTTCCAGGCCATGAATTTTGTGCCCATTTTTGTCGCAGCATCACTGATATGTTTGATGATGATTTTGCGCATCCCCCTTTCAGTGCCGTATTTATTTTTCATCTCCTCTGCGAATGCTTTCTCCTTTGTTTTGTTGTCGATAAACTGTGTGGGAACCATACCCCATGATATCAACCTTGTAATGTGTGCGATGATCTCTACGTCTATTAAGACGTGCTTGTCCAGCCATATGTATCTGTCATGCATTACTGCCATCAATTGTTTGATGCAACTGCTGGCATACTTTCCTCTACCAAAGTGTGGTAGTTCCAATAGACCTAAAATTCCTGTTTTTGACAACCCTGCTGCGCACTAGAGTGGTTGATGAACCAGTTCCTCAAATGGATCTAGGCCCACTATCTATAGGTAGACTTTCTTCATGAACTCTGGGAACTTGTCTGTGTTTGTTACATCATGCTCTGAGTATTTTAGCTTCTCGACATAACCTAGCAAGTTTGACTTCACCCGTACCCCTTCTGGTATACACCACAAAACAATGGCTGTGATGGGTTGCTTGCATGGTGACCTAGGTACCTGTTGCTTGTCCTTTTTCGGTGGTGGATGACTCGAGGTTTCAGCCTCCATTGGTCATTCTTCCACATATTGTTCTAGCCATCCCGTGACATCTTCCACTGCTCCCTCCTATGGGTGGTCTGACACAGTTGTTGGAGTTTCTTCTGGCTCGACTGCTACTTCCTAGTTTGTAGCCATTCCATTGACTCTCGACGCTTCTTCATGGTTCTCTGGTTGCGCTTGGCTACCTATGCCCTGGTTCTATTGACCCTATTCCTCTGTTGACATATCCATGTTCATTCCCTCATGTGATGTCTGTTGGGTTTCTTCTACCATGGGTGTGGGTTTCATTAGTGTTGTATCTGGTGATGGGATTTTGTCGACATTGACGACCTCTAGTGGTTAATGTTCTCTTTCCTACAATTGTACCTATTCCCTAGTCCTAACTCTGTATTTTCTGGTGGTATGGCTCGGTTCAACTTGTTTTGGTGGTGCCATGGAGAAAAATCTAGACGTTCACCGAGCTCAGTAGCTTCTGCAATCTCTGTGAATGTTTCTTTTGTGCCTTGTATGCTCTATCACTCTCTATCTCTTATAATTTCACAATAGCGTTTTACTCCCGCATCCCTGCTTTGTATGGGCATCGTATGAATATTTTCAAAGATTCTACCTTTATTATGGATGCAATCAATCCTTTGGTTCCTTGATACTTTCCATTACTCTCCCTCGCCATATCCAGTTGGCGCAATTAATGCGGTGTCTCGTTGGTCATTTCCAATATTCAAGTCCACTTGCCTTCGTCATTTAATACTTATTTCACCGTATTTAACTTTCCTTCTTGTTTCCGTTTTGAACCCATCGGGTTTGTATTCCTAAGTGTTCATGCTCTTTCTCATTTCAGAGCATTGTACCTCTGTTGGTACCGTTTACTATCCTTTTTTTTTAGCTGTGCGGTGACTTTCATGTTGTGGGTGGTTGATTATACTTGTACAGCTTCAGTAGGGTCCCATTGATCATCCCTATGAGCTATGCACCTCCTAAGTCTTTCAATTGTATAACTCCCCCATCTGTGATATTTTTTATTTCATACGGTCCTAACCAGTGCATTCTAAGTTTACGTGGATGTTGAATGGATTTGCTGTCATACATCAACACTAAGTCTCCTTCTTTGAAATTTTTCTTCTTGATGTGTTTGTCATTCCAATCTTTGTCCCTTGCCTTCTGAACTTGTTGGTGAACCCTGCTAAGATCTGATCTTCCTCTATGACCAACAACTAATTTAGTCTCTCTTTTACTGTGCCTCGCTCTGTCATGTGTATATTTGTTGCTACGCATAGACTGGGTACCAAAAATTCTAATGGAACCACTGCTTCTTGTCCATATACCAGTTTAAATGGCATGTGCCCTGTCAAATTCTTTCATGTGGTCCTATATTCCCACAATACTGATGGTATTTTGAGATCCCAATCATCCCTGTTGACATTACAGATTTTTGTCAGTGTGTTTTCTAGGATTTTGTTAAATGCTTCTACTATTCCATTCGCTTGTGGGTGATATAGTGTGCTATTTTGATGATGGACTTCAAACTCTTCATTCGTAGCCTTAATAGTGTTGTTAATGAAGTGAGTTCCTTGGTAGCTCATCAAAACTCTTGGGAAACCAAATCTAGTGATTACTTGTTCAAATAAAAAATGTGTTGTTGTTTCTACGCTGCAATCCTTCAATGGTGTTGCTTCCACCCATCTTGTCAAGTATTCTTTCACAATGATAATGTACCTTGCTCCTGTTCTTTTGGTTGGTGGGTTGATTGGTCCCACGAAGTCTATTTCCCATTTATCGAATACCTGTAAAGTTACCTATGGTCGTAATGGCATCTCGTCCCTTCTATTGGGTTTACCAACCCTCTGACAGACATCACATCTTTGGGAGTAC
>JASDQU010102195.1:287356-309664 GCA_032191745.1 Picea mariana | reverse complement strand
TCAAACTCTTCATTCGTAGCCTTAATAGTGTTGTTAATGAAGTGAGTTCCTTGGTAGCTCATCAAAACTCTTGGGAAACCAAATCTAGTGATTACTTGTTCAAATAAAAAATGTGTTGTTGTTTCTACGCTGCAATCCTTCAATGGTGTTGCTTCCACCCATCTTGTCAAGTATTATTTCACAATGATAATGTACCTTGCTCCTGTTCTTTTGGTTGGTGGGTTGATTGGTCCCACGAAGTCTATTTCCCATTTATCGAATACCTGTAAAGTTACCTATGGTCGTAATGGCA
Source organism: Picea mariana (assembly GCA_032191745.1). NCBI lineage: Eukaryota > Viridiplantae > Streptophyta > Pinopsida > Pinales > Pinaceae > Picea > Picea mariana. The sequence goes on along the minus strand of JASDQU010102195.1, from coordinate 309,372 downwards.
TCTCGTCCCTTCTATTGGGTTTACCAACCCTCTGACAGACATCACATCTTTGGGAGTACTCTTTCGAGTCTCTTTGAATGGTCGGCCACCATAGTCCTGCATGCAATATCTTATACATGGTATATTTTCCTATGTAATGTCCTCCTGCTATTCCCTCGTGGGCTTCTACTAAAACCCTTGGTATTTCATGTTCTAGCACATATCTTCACAAAATGCTATCTGTACCCATTTTGTATAGGTGTCCTGCGATCAGATGATAGTCTGTAGCCCGGACTACCAGGTTTTTCTTCTGCATAATGTTATATTCCTGTGGTGTAGTACCTGTACTCAAGTACTGGATGATATCTGCAAACTATTCATCCACGATCTAGACTGAAAATACTTGTGCATCCAAAAAGTTGTCCTCTAAGTTTGTAGGTTCTTCGTCATTTGTGACCCTTGATAAGTTCTTAGGTCCTACATTCAACTTTCCTATATTGAATATTACTTCAAAATCAAACTCTCGAAACAATAATCACCATCGGCAGATTCTCCCCCCAACACTAGCTTATTGACTATGTATTTAAGGGTTGATTGATCCATGAACATCTTAAAATGTTTTCCCAATAAGTAATGTCTAAATTTTTGCAGTGCGTAAACCATAGCTAGGCATTACCTCTCTGTGGTGTTATAGTTCTTCTCTGATTCTAAGAGTTTTCTGCTCGCAAATGCTATATGGTGATCCAAATCTCCCGTTGATATTCTGAGAGTTTTCTGCTCCAAGTGTTATGGATGATGCATATACATGTACATGGAATGTCTTCTCCCAGTATGGAAATACTAATATTGGTGCGATGACCATATTTTCTTTCAATGTATCCAGACCATGTTGATAGTCTTCATTCCACTGAAACTTTGTATATTTCCTTAACAGTTTCTCCATTGGCACGATAATCTGTGCGTACCCTTTGATAAATTTTATGTAGTATCCTGTGTGTCCTAATGTCTCTCTTAGTTGATGGACTAGTAAGCCTTGTTTGCATACTATATGGCCCAATAGTATCCCAAACAATGTTCTGAATATACATTTTTTTATGTTTAAGGATATCTGGCACTACCTGCATCTTTCTAACATTAGCCTCAAGACATCTACATGGTCTTTTAATAAACTATAGACTGTCTAGTCATCCAAATATACCTCTAGAAACTAGTGGATAAACTCCTTGAATGCAGCGATGACTACTTTGGAAAATATTGCTGGTGCGTTCTTCAGTCCAAACGACATGACTGTGTATTAGTAGGATCCCCATTATGTAGCAAATGTGGTCTTGTATCTGTTTTTCTGTGCTATCTTGATTTGGTGGTAACCTGAGAATCCATCAGTTAATGAGTAAACTTTGTGTCCTCCTACGTCCACCAACACTTCATCCATGAAAGGTGTAGGGAGAGGGTCATGTAGGCATGCATCGTTCAACTTCCTCAAGTCGATGCATATTCTTATCCCACATTGTTTTTTCTCCTAAACTACCATCGGGCTTATCCATTCTGATTCTTCCACTGGTTCTATGATTCCTTCTTCATTACTGTGACAAAATACTTAACCAGATGGGAAGAAGCAACACTAGTGAAGGATTGCAGCACAGGGACAACATCAAACTTCTTATTTGAGTAGGTGATTAGAATATTTGGATGTCCTAGGATTCTGATGAGTGAACAAGGCACCCATTTTATTAATAGTACCATCCAGGATATGGCTTAGGAATTTGAATTCTATCACCATAAGAGTACACCATATCATCCTTAGGTAAATGGGACAGTAGAAGATTTCAACAAGATTTTGGGGAATGCCTTGAAAAATATTTGTAATGTGAACATAGATGATTGGGATTTAAAAATCTAGTAGTATTATGGGTATACAGGACTAAATGCAAGAAGTTGATAGGACAAACACCATTCATATTGGTATATGGACAAAAAGTAGTGGTGCTATTAGAATTTTTGGTACCTAGTCTACGTGTAGGAGCAATTACGAATATGGCAGAAAGAAGCATAGTAGAAGAGAGGTTAAGTAAACTAATGGAACTGAAAGAAGAAATGATTTTGGAATCATTCCACCAAGAGGTGCAGAAATCAAGGGACAAATCTTGGCGTGAAAGACACATAAAGAAGAAGATATTTAAGGAGGGAGATCTAGTTCTACTCTATGACAACAAATTTTTACAACATCCTTGTAAGTTCAGAATGCATTAGCTAGGGCCATATGAAGTGAATTATGTCATAGATGGAGGATCTGCATAGCTAAAGGACTTGGCAGGAAAAAATATACAAGGAATGGTGAATGGTATTCGATTGAAACTGTATAGGGACAATCGACTTGCTAACTCTTAGTAGCTGGAGCACAGTAAGGAAGCCCGATGTATAGTGTACTATAGTAGCAGTTAGGAAAGAAAAATTACAAAAATACATAAAAGGAAGAAAAATAAGAAAAATACAAAAAGAGGAGGAAGTTGGTTGACTGGCAGAAAATTGGAAAAAGTCACGCACAACAGACAGTGAAAGCAATGCAAGAAAATTGGAAACCATGTGCAAGGAACACTAGACACTTCACAAATGATCGGAAGAAGTGAAAAATATGGCAGAACATTAATGACTGGGTCTATAAAGAGGGAAAGTCACAGACCAGTTCGACACTTGGAAATTTTTGAGAAAATAAAGAGTTGAAGAGAGAAACCTAGGAGAAATTGTGTGAAGCATAAAGCAATTGACCACTCTATATCTAGATTTACACCTCCAAAGGTTGGCACCCCAAGATGATATAATAGGGTTACTTGATAGGATGGACAAAGGAAAGAACGACTGACAGAGCCCGAGAATGTGGTCGAATTGGAAGATGTCAAAACATCGACGATAGAGTGTGTCAACCCGACGAGGGTAGAGGAGGAAACATCGATGGATGTACATGTCAAAATGGGTTAGAGCTCTGCAAACCCAAATGGAAACATAAAGCCTAACCCAGAAACACCTACCAAACCTGAGGAAATGAAGGGCCAACAATAGGGTCATGACACAAAGGAGGTGTTGGTCAAGGATATCACGAATCAACTGAAAAATGAGGGAGAAGAAGAAGACACGACCAAGATAGTAGCAGAAGGCCACCCAATCATTGACTAGAAAATAAAGTCACAGGACACAGAAGAAGTCACACTCCCATACATCCTGGACATTGTGTTCATAGTGGAGGATATGCTCGAGAAAGTGTTAAAGTTGAGATACTCTGACCATGATGTTTGTGACGCGGAAAATTTTGTATAACTTGTAAAGGAGACTTATTTTGTGGACACAAGGGAGATAGGAATCCTAGGAAGACACATCATGGATCCCATGGAGTGGATAATAAGACTCTACAATTATAATATCATCAGCCTCATGGACATACCGCACTTCGGGTGAGGTAAGAATGTGGGATTGTGTGTAAAACAAATCTTGGCCAGTGTACATGGAGGTATATTGTGGATGGATAGGCCAATCCCCATCGACATGGCTTTGATTGAAAAAATTACAGGGTTTCCCATTTTTGGCACACAACCCGAAGAGTACTTAGAGAATAAAGAGAACGAGAAAGAAATTGTGGAGATAGTGAAAGTGAAGTTTGGAACCAATAGGGGGAACAAGGGTATCATCCTCAAAGACATCAATGATGCCACAATGTGGTTCGCCAACAAGATAATGGCTTGAAAATTGTTGAGGAAATGAAAGAAGGAAGAGGCTCCAACATGAGTCATAGTAGTCATCACACACTATGCAAAAGGGTTAATGTTTAGCTGGGTGTTGTACCTCTTAAACCAATTTTTGATTGTACCTCCATCGGTGCTTTACCTATCATCAACATTGCCCATCCAATTTGAATCTATATAAGCTCTGAGAATAAGATCTGTGTCCTTTGGATACCACAAGCCATAATCAATGGTTCCTTGTAAATACCTGAATATCCTGTTTACTACATGCACATGAGTTTCTTTGGGATTTGATTGAAATATTCCTACTAAACCAATTTATTGCATGATATCAAGCCTTGAATATGTTAGATAGAGTAAACTCCCTATAATAGACCTGTACATTTTTTGATCCACCTCTAGAGAATCATCATCCTTGATGAGTTTGCAATCTGTAATCATAGGAGTGGTCACTGGTGCACAATCTTGCATGCCAAACTTTTTCAAAATTTCTTTAAGGTATTTACTTTGAGAAATGCAAATTCTTTTTTCTAACTAATGAATATGTAAACCAAGAAAGAATGATAGATCTCCTAGCATTTACGTATAAATCTCTTGTTGCATAGCATCTACAAACCATTGACTCATTAGTTCAATGTTGTTGCCTAAATTATGTCCTCAACATATACAACAGTAATTACCAAATTATTACCTTCAATCTTGATGTATAGATTATTGTCTACAATCCCCATTTTGAAACCTTGCTGATGCAAATATATGTCTACTCTGTAGTACCAAGCTCTTGGGGCATGTTTTAACCCATACATATATTTCTTTAATTTTTAGACATAATATTTGTTGTTAGACAACAAAAACCCCTCTAGCCACTCCAGATAGACTTCTTCCTCTAAATCACCATTTAAAAATGTTGATTTGACATCCATTTGGTAGAATTTGAATCTTCTATGACAAGAAAAAGCTAAAAACATGATGATTTCTTCAATTCCCGCAACACGAGAAACTTTTTCTTCAAAATCCACTCCTTCTACTTGATCATATCCTTTACATACAAGTATAGACTTGTTTCTAACTATCTACCCATCTTCATTCAACTTATTTATGAAAACCCATTTCGTTCCAATTACATTTTTGTCCTTGGGTCTTGGTACATGGTCCCGTGTCTCATTATTTTATATTTGATCTGCTTCTTCATTCATAGCCTTGACCCAATCATCATCTTGAATTTCTTGTGAAAAATTATTAGGTTCAATCATTGACAATAGAGAAAAAATTTCTGAGTTGGATGTTCCTATAATATTTCTTCTAGTTTGCACCCTTGTTTCTTTGTTACCAAGAATTTTACTCTCTGGATGATGTTTCTAAACATACTTTGATGGTGTCTTTGGATGTGGTAATTCTATTATCTCTTCTTCTTATGATTCTTCTTGTTATTTATGATCTTCTAATTCATCCTCTTAAGGCTCATGGCTGATTGGTTCATCATATTGATCACTATGGTGTTGTTATCCCCTTGGATGAAAATCTCCCTCATCAACTCTTACATCTATGATTTCAACTATCTTGTGGAGTATCTTTTTGTAGCACTTGTAACCTTTGATTTTGGAGGAGTATCCCAACAAGATACCTTCATTAGATATGGATTCAATTTTTCCTAAATAATTTTCATTCCTTTTAATGTAACATTTGCTTCCAAAACTCTTGAAGTGATTTATAGAGGTTGGTTTGCCATGCCATAGTTCAGAGGGGGTTTTATTGTTGTTTACTCTTATGTGAACTCTATTAAGAATGTTGACTGCAGTTTGAATAACCTCTCCCCATAACGTGTTGGGTACCTTTGATTCATTAAGCATAGCTCTGGCCATTTCTTGAACTCTTTTGTTTAGCCTTTCCACTACCCCATTCTATTGAGAGGTTATTTCTAATGAAAATTGTCTCTTGATCCCATATTTTTCATAGAATTCATTGAACTCGTTAGATGTGTATTATCCTCTCCTATCCGAACTTAAGCATTTAATTCTTAGATCCATTTCATTTTCTACTTGTGCTTTGAAAAGCATGAAATTTTCAAAGGATTCATACTTGTGTTTCAATAAGCAATCCCATGTCATCCTAGTATAATCATCAATCAACAACATGAAATATTTCTCACCTTATGGGGATTGTGTTTGAGTGGGTCCAAAAAGATATGTATGGATCATCTCTAGAGGTCGTGTTGTAGGATGCTCCTTTTCTTTGAAATGAACTCTTGAATGTTTTCCAAATTGACATTATTTCCAGACAACATTTTCAAGTTTGGAAATTTTTGGAATATCTCGAAATTCACTCTTTCTTCCTAATTTAACCAGTTGGATGAAACTGAGATGACCGATCCTCTTGTTCCATAAACAAATCTCATTAGTTTTACCCATGAAAAATCTTTCTTTGCCTCCTTCCAGTACATATACATTTGTTGGGGTTTTGATTTCCTTTACACCAGTCTTTCATGAATCAAAATTCATTACTTTACAACTTGTTGAATGAAAAAGAACATTGTATCATTGATCAAACATTTTTCTAACACTCAGAAGATTATGTTTTATACCATTCATATACAACACATTATGTGCTTTGGTCTTTCCCTTGTCCAATACAACAATCCCCTTTCCTCTAATTCTTGTTGGAGCATTATTTCCAAAAGTAACACTACCCCCTTTTTCTTCATTTAAAGATTCAAAATTACTCTTGTCTCATGTCATATGCTTGGAACAACCACCGTCAATGTACAATTGATTTTATTGATTTTTAGCATATAGGGATAATCCACACTCTTTTGTGTTTTTTCTCTTCTTCTTCCAAATCTTAGTAAATTTTTCTTTCTTATCTTTCTTAAAGGAAGACAACATCTTGCTTCTACATTCATTTTCCTTATGTCCAAAGTTATTGAATATATTCATTCAATTTCATCCAAGAGCAGTGAAAAAACATTTTTGCAAGAGTTTTGAGTTCTAGGAATTTGATGTTGTAAATTTATGACATATCTATATGCTCTACAATTTATAGCCATATGCCAAAAGTTTGACATGAAAAAAAAATCCATAGAAAATATTTGGATACATTGGAGTGAAGAACCTTCTTGAAGGGATTGATCCTTGTTTGCTGAATTAGTGAAATTCTAAGTTATGTTGCATCATTGATCCATAGTTATTTGTGTGGTGGGTCTATATTTGTTTCTGCTGATTTTTTTCCTTCATCCTTTGGTTTTTCAGGTTGTTTTCCTTTGAGAGCATTGACATAAATTATGGATTCCTCTTCTTTTGATGTGTTGTTTCTTGACTCATCTTTGACAACTTTGTGACTCTCTTTGTAACCAATTCATATCTTGTCAGTTGGTGATTTCTGAGTGTTGAGAATGTTGTCCAAAGTTTCATATCCATTTATGATCTTTAGATTTAGATTCCTCTGAGCCTTATTTTTCTCTAGATCATTTTTCAGAGATGCAACTTTTTCTTCTAATCTTTCACAGTTGTTATCTCTCTATTTTAACATGTTCATTAGTATTTACTCCACTATTTTGGCCTCTTCTAGTTATGTTTTTAAAAGGACTATTTCTTAATTATTCTCATTGTCTCTTTCATTTTAGGCTTGTAATTTTTTTTCTGTTGTTTTTTCTTTCTCCTAAGCTCGTATATTTCCTCCAGAGCACTAACAAGTTCACTTTCCATATCAACAATTTCCTCATCTTCCTTTGTGTTAGTATTCTCTAGATCAAAAATATGATTATCAAGTGCCATAAGACATTTTTCGTCTTCGGTTGCATTATATTCATATTCTTCTTCAACATCTAAAGATATTGTTATCCTCTTTTGAGTAAAATATTTTCTTCTTAAAAAATGTTTTCTTGTAATTTCTTCTAGACTTATTCTTTCCTTTTTCTTATATTTCATCAACATTGTTTTCTTTGTAAGTAAACTTAGATAAAAAATGACCTATCTTACCACAATTAAAACATTTAAATGGAAACATACCTTTATATTTTTAGAGCCCCTTTGTAGCTTTCTCACAAAGTTCACTTCTTCTTTATCTGAGATGTGGTTGGAGCAGTTATGATCTTGATGTTTTTGTGATTTGGATGATGGCTTGAAAGATAATTATTTATATATTGTTTCTCTTACTTTGTCCTCGTTTCATAGGGAGTGAGTATTCCATGGAGCCTATCCATATTAAACTTATCTATAACATGCATTTCTTCTATAGCAGAAACTTTTGCATCGAGTCTTGAGGGGAGAGATCTCAACACCTTCTCAACTACTACAACTTCATCAAGATTTTCACCTAGCCCTTTCACGGTGTTTACAACCTCATCTACTCTGATAAAGAAGCTAGTAATGTTCTCATCTTCACTCATTCTCAGGCTTTCAAATTGTTTATGTGATTTTGAAGTTTGGATAACTTATCCTTAGCATCTCCTTCATAATTGTTCACTAGTTTGTCCTGCATCTCCTTCATAATTGTTCACTAGTTTGGATAACATATTACCAATTGTTGAATACTAAGAGGGGGGGTGAATCAATATTCTTACTTATTTCCCCTTATTATCAATATTAAACCAGTAATAACTTTAATGAATAGAAAATCATCATTCAAAATATATTTAAACATAGAACACCAAATATTTTACGTGGAAACCCATACATGATAAAATCAAAGAGCATCTTATTTTAATGTATTCAAGGATCCAACCTATGATTACGATATTGTTGAGAACACACTCGTTGAAGATACCAATCCCCTTTACAAATTTTTGCAAGCACCCACTTGCAAGACACACCAATCAACTTTACAAAGTTTTGCAAGCACACACTTTCCATACACTAACCTGTTACATAGATGAGGACATCAATCCTCAACCTTGCACCACCCTACAACCCTAAAATAAAGTATTCAATGTTTGGCTAATAAAAAAATATCATATTCTTCAGATATCATCTTTATTAAATCATGTAAATGCAATTTCTATAACAATAGTTCTTGTAGATGCAATTATGTAAATGTTGATTCCTGTAACAACTTATTTCCTATAGATGAACTTTTCTAGCAACTTATTTCTTGTAGATTCAATTATGTAATTTTTGACTCCTGTGACTGGCTATTTCTTGTAGTAGCTTTCCTGTAACTGTGTATTCCTATATATTCTTATTTCATGTATTGCATATTCCTGTAGTTGTTTATTTCATGTATATGCAATTCTGTGACAACTTATTGCCTATAAATTCAATTTTATAATTATTGACTCCTATGAATACTTATTTCCTGTAGCATATTTCATGGAATTGCATATTCATGTAGCTTCCTATTTCTTGTAGCAACTTTCTTGTAACTGCATATTCTTATAGCTTCCTATTCTTGTAGCTGCCTATTTCCTGGAGAAACTTTCGTGTAACTGCATATTCCTGTAGCTGCCTATTTCCTGTAGCAGTTTTCCTGTAGCTTCCTATTTCCTGTAGTAGCTTTTCTATAACTCCATATTCCTGTAGATGCCTATTTTCTGTAGCATATTTCCTATAACTGCATATTCCTGTAGATTCTTATTTCTTGTAGAAACTTTCCTGTAACTGCATATTCCTGTAGCATCTTATTTCCATCACTGTTGCACTCTTACTTTTCTCACACACAACGCTTACTTCTCTAATCTACTCATTTGTCTTAACTCATGTTAACCCCCCTCGTGATCATTATTTTCACACACCACTCTTCAGATTGACAAAGTATTTATACTAATTCTTGTACATTTTTACCATGGTTTCACTTCCTATAGAAAAAACAATACAATGGTATAAACCCACAGTATTTTATTGACCATGTCAAGAGAGCATTTCATATTGCCTTACATAAAAATTAACTCTCTGTGTGAACACAATATTATCAGAATCCTGAGTTCCTACAGTCAACACATTATCACCAAAATTTTAGTTTTTACTAGAACTTTAGTTATTACCAGAATTCTGAATTCCTACAGTTGACACATTATTACCATAATTTTAGATATTACCAGAATTTTGAATTCCTAGAGTCAACATACTATTACCATAATTTTAGTTATTACCAAAATCCCAAATTCATGTAGGCAAACATGTTGGAGACACACATACATGAATCTACAATACATCACTCAAGGAATGACCTCAATAACACCTATTTCCACATCAATAGTCTAGAAGTCACTTTGACATCAGTGACACATCACTCACTGTCCCAAAAACACAACCATTTTGGCATCAATGACAACACTTTCTCAACAATCCAGTGTATATGAAAGAGTAGTGTTGTTTTCACTAAAGAGTTGTAGTACTTTTAATGTCACAATGAATGATTTAAGATACTTAATTGAGTCACCAAACTATACTATTTCTTGAGTTGCAAAGAAGTAAATATCACACTTGCATGAAAGGAAAGTCACACTTGAAAAATTTAAATCACACTCATAGAAAGTAAATCATACTTGTTGAAATTAAATCACACTTGCAAAAAGTAAATCACACTTGCGGAAATTAAATCACTTGCGAAACATACATCACAGTTGCTGAAATTAAATCACTCTTTCAAAAAGTAAATCATACTTATGGAAATTAAATCATACTTGTGAAAATCAAATTACACTTGCGGAAATTAAATTATGCTATGATCCTCTTACACTTTCTCTTATGATCCTATTAAATTACACCGATGACTTGGTCAAGTTTAATAATGATCCTATTTTTTTGTAACAATTACATGTTCTCACATTCAACAAAAATTCAATATTCAATCCCAAACTACTAAAGACTAAAACTATCACAAGTTAGAAGGAAAACAAAATAAATTGCAGCTGCAAGAGGGTTTGAAACAATGTGAGTTGCAACAATGAAGCTTCAATGCAAATCAAATTATAGCAACATGAGTTACAACACAAAAGTTACAGTGATGTGAGTTGCAACAACATGAGTTACAACTATAGAGCTATAATGTTGAAGGCGGTAATGATACGAGTTGTGAAAATTCAGAGTTGTAGCCACAGAACAATAGTGCAAAGGTTACAAAGATGTGAAAAACATGAGTTATAACAAAGTATGTGACTGTAAACTTACGAGGATTGAATAAGGCATTGAGTTCCAGCTTAATATTTTCAAAATTACGTCATAAGGAAATTAAACATCAACCACACTTGAATTATAATGAACTATTCTATGAATCTAAAATTGCAATAGATTATGAAAGAAAAACAACTATGAAATAAAATAAATAGGATTGAAATTCTAAATCCTACGCTAATATACATGAAGTACATGACTAAGGAGGGGGCCCTAACCCATTAGAAAAGGAACTAAGCTATGAAATTAAAATCGCATGATCACCAAAAAATCAACACAAGGATAGGAGACGAATAGAAATTATATTTCCAAAATATGAAAGTTACAATAACAACTAAATGTTATCGCTAGAATAATTCTTCATCCCCCTAGCTCAAGGGATCTAAGGTGTTTGTATAGTACAACTGATGTCTAAAGTAGAATAAAGGGATGGATGGACAACCATGAGAATTGAGTGTTCATCAATTTACATTGAAATTGCCAAATTTTAGTAAGAATTGAGCATGTGCTGACTTAGATTAGTTGAGAGATAATTGGTAGGAAAACCAATTTCTCTTTCTAGTTTTCCACTTTCCTCCTGTTGCTTTCCCATGTGTGGAATGTTTCCTAACTACCAATTGTAGTGTTGAATGTTTTGTTGGCGTAATTTGTACTCAGAATCATGGCAACGGTAGACTCAAAGTCGTAACAATGGAGAGTGTTCTTGGAGTTGTAGCATTTGTCTGGAGTCGCAACAACAAAAAGTGCACTTAGAGTTGTAGTAGTTGGATTGTGCCCATAATCATAGCAACATAGAGTGTTCTTGGAGTTTTAGCAGTTGGATTACTCCTCTGTAGTAGAATTAGTACATGAAAGTAACAAGTTCCTTTAAGAAATATTCAATAATAACGTATAAATGGCATATGGAGAAAGATTTGTACCTTAATGAAAGGTGAGGCAAAATTGGATAAGGAAAGTATCAAAAAGGAAATGATCAACAAAAAATGGTAAGAAAAAAGGTATTAGACAGGTGTTGAAAGTATGACAATTTAGGCACCCATCACGGTACTAGATAATGAATATTTTTGGAAAGTATTTAACTATGATGAACATATTGAAAGTTTTCTTACATCAACTGAAGAATATGACAAAACACAAAAAATTATACAACCACATCTTGAGGATAATACCAAAAATACTTCATTACCAAAGGGATATGTGACACTAGAATCATTGTTTACAAGGGATGATCAATTGAAAATTCTAATCCAACTGAAGAAACTTCACTCGGAAATGTCCAGGATACCTAAACGATTAATATCGGTGACACACAAAATCCTAGGATTTTAAAAATTGGGACAATATGTACTAAATAAGAAATACATCAGTACGTCCATATGTTCAAATAATTTCAATGTGTATTCACATGGACTTATGATGATATAAAGGAGTGTGATAAAAACATCATTCACCATATCATACCATTAAAGGAAGGAGCCAAAACCTTTAGGCAAAAGCCTAGAATAATCAATCCAAAATTAAATCATTTGGTCAATATTGAGCTTGAAAAAATGAAGAAAGATCGTATCATTTTCTCGATTTGACTTTCCAAATGGATTTATAATTTGAATTTGGTTAGAAATTAAAAATGGATAAATCCACCTTTCATCAATTTCATGGATCTCAATTGAGCATCATTGAAAGAGATTTATCCATTGTCGAATGTGGATATATTATTACAACAAGTGACTAGATCTACCTTGATGTCCATGTTGGATAGTTTTTCAGGATACAATCAAATCCTAGTAGTAGAAGAAGATGGACACAAAAAAACCTTTACATTGCCATGGGAGGCATATGCATATGTCAGAATGCCTTTCGGGATGATGAATGTTGGTGCTACTTTCCAAAGGGAATTGGATCATGATTTCATTGATATGATTGGAAAGATAATGAATGACTACCAATAGTATCTAGTGGTGTATTCAAAATTAAGACAATCTCACTTGAAACATATTAGAGAAGTTTTTCAATGATGGAGAATATATTAGATTTCCTCAAATCCCCAAAAAAACATCTTCTCAGTTTTAGAAGGAAAATTATTGGGTCATATTGTAAGAAAACAATGGATTTATATATACCCGTAGTGAATCCAATCTTCGAATGAGTTAAAGCCACCACCGAATAATAATTCCTTGCAATCCTTCTTCGAAAAAATAAACTTTGTTCAAATATTTGTTCTATATTAAGCTTCAATAATTAATCCAATGAATAAGTTATTAAATAATGATTAAGTTTTCGAATGGAAGGATGAAGCAAACAAATATTTCTCAAATATCCAACAATTTCCACTGCTCTAGTTTTGGTTAGCCCTAATTTTGACAAAGAATTCATTTTATATTATTTTTCCTTAGATGAAAATATTGTTGCTATATGGACTTAAAGAAATGATAAAAAGGAACAAAATACTATTTCTTTCATGAGTAAAGGTTTACAAGAGTATGAATTGAAATATTAACCTATGGAAAAACACGCATTTTCCCTGGTCAAAGCTATCTCTTGTTTCACAACCTGTATCTTAGATTCACATGTAATATCTTATGTACCATATCCACCTATCAAAATGATGCAATCTCAACAACCCAAAGAAGGAATACAGGCCAATTGGTTGGCCTAATTTCAAGAATGTGGCATAGAAATAAAGCCACTGAAATATGTAAAAGGTCATGGACCTATCTATTATGAACAAAGATCTTTCTACCCAAGACAAAATGGTGGAAAAATATGAATGGTATAAGGATATAATATTTTATCTAAAATTTGGACAATTTCCTATTGGGATGTCTACAAAATAAAGGAGATATTTGAAAATGAAATGAAATCATTATGTATTGATTTCTAGAGTTTTATTTCGAAGAAATTTTGATGGCATGATGTTGAGATGTCTCAACCATTCAAAGTATGCTAAAATTTTGAAGGAAATGCATGAGGGTATTTGTGGTGGAAATTTTGATCCAATGGTAACTTCACACAAAAAACAATAGAGTAGGTTTTATTGACTTACTTTATTTAGAGATGTACATGCTTTTGAAAGGAAATGTCTACCCTGACAAATATTTTCGGTAAGGTGAAAAGAGGTTCTATGCCTTTGAAAACTATCGCAGCAGATAGTCCTTTTACACAATGGATATTATATGTCATCATCCCCATAAATCCAAAATCTAGCAAAGGTCATTCTTATATATTGACAACAATTGATTACTTTACAAAATGGGTTAAAGCAATAACATTAAAGGTAGCTAGTTTAGAGAAACTCATCTAGTTTTTCCAAGATACAATTCTATCGAGGATTGATGTTCCAAAGAAATTCATTACTAATAATGGTTCTATATTCATTGGTTCCTAGTTCACAACCTTTCATGGCAAGTTTGGTATAACAATGGGACAATCATCAAAATATTATCCATAGGGTAATAGGTTGTCCAAATCAACTAATAGATATTTGATAAAAATCCTCAAGAAGACATTTTCTACAAACAAAAGATATTGGCATAGAAATATTACAAATGGTTTTCAGGAAAGTAGGATCACACCCAAAAACAGTACCAGACATTCTCTGTTTTCTCTAGTCTATGGAAATGATGACATATTACCAATACATTTGGAATTACATGCATTAGCCATAACCATTGGAATAGAATATGAAGAAGGAACTACACCCTTGCAAAATCATTTTTATCAGTTGATTCAATTAGATGAGAAAATATCACAGACCATGTCAAATACATAGAGAAAGAAAGAATAAATGAAGAAACACTTTGATCAAAGTGGCACAATTAAAGACTTCCATAAAGGTCCATTTTTTTATTATTATGGAACAAGGCTAAAGAGAATCCATCTCTCCACTCCAATTTGTATGATCTATGGATTGGTCCTTATTAGATAGAGAAAATTTGTGGTTTCAATTCATATTTTCTCAAAGGCATGGATGTAGAACTTCTAAAAATGCATGTAAATGGGTATCATTTGAAACATTTATTCTTTTAATCATCCTATTGGTCTTAAATGACCAATGTATCATAGACCACTCTACACTTCCAATATTCATATTGATCATTTGTAATTAATATTTCCCTTCATTAGTTTTGCTTGACTCCATGCCCAAAGGAAAGGGCCTTTTTGGTTCTCAACAATCCACAGGGGGTCATGGTCCCACAGTTGGAGCCAAAATGTTGATCCATTTTCATGTCTCAACCTTTTTATTTTATCCTCAATTCATGAGGATGAGGAAGGAGCTCCCCTTTAATCCCCAATTCATTATCCTCCACATTCCATATACATTCCACATTTCCACATTACTTTATGAAAATATCATACCCTTCCTCAACACTTAGTTGTTTTCTTGATTTCTTGTTTGTGCTATGCGTAGAAAACTTGCATTGAGTTCACACTCTGCATCCCACATTGAGTATATTCCCTACACTCCACATAAGGACCCCACACTTTATTTTTATAGTATTCGGCATTGGCCCAATACATAGTTTATTTTGAGTTCTGTCCCATTCTGAGAACTCATCAAAAAATCATTTTTTTGCAAACCATTCGTCTGCATCAACCTTTTTCACAACAACCTTTTTCTCCACATGAGTTCTCTCTGCATAGTTCTTGCTTCCACAAGACTGAGTGTTTTGCAAGACTTGTTTCTTTTCATTATTTGTACATTGAATGTGCCATACTTAGCACTTTTCCCACCATGCAACCTTTCGCGGTTTCCATTCTTGGGGTGATTTATGGTGCATTTATGATGTCGTGATCCATGATATAAATATGGTTTTCATAAGTAAATGAGGCTTAACTATCGTTTTTTCCCATAGATCATTTTTTTACTAATGATAATTACTATTAATAATTCACATGCATTATGGAAGAAAGTGTACAGATTGAAGAGATATTTCATCAAGGACTATTAATGATCTTATCCACCTATCAATTAAAGGTCCATACTTTATATCAATAATATTCATATATATCAAAGTATATTAAAAAATGGGGGAACTATGGAAACTAGAAAGAAGAAAGATCCTTTCTATAGAGATATTTTCAATTCCTTAGCCAGCTAGGATAAATACTTTCACTGGTCTATACGACTTATTAGTGGTATTCTAGTCTCACCCCAGAGAAAAAACTCACCAAAAAATTTTGGACAATTGGTTTAGCTAAGGAAGGTTACATGCAAGAGTTCTTTGATTTCAGAGATCTCATCTCCTTGTGTACAAGTAGGTTCAACACTAAGAAAAAAATTATTCAAGTTGTGTAAGATGGAAGGACTCATGTTTTGTTAATTCCTACTATATTCAAAAAAATATTGCGACTGTCAACTTTAGACAAATTCCTCAAGCTTCCAGACGTACATTATTTTCTTTGTTCACAAGGTGGTGGAGCAAAATTTCTAAAGTATTCCCTGACACCATCCTCTGTCATTCCATCCAACATAAGACATATTGACATATTCATGTTGTTTAATCCCTATTGGTATTTTTCTTGTCTCTTCTCACCGCTCGTTTGACAAGATACTACATCTTATATTCCAAGGTATTTTATATATATACTACACTTCTCCATTCAAATGAGATTAGTCTTCGACTGGGCCAAAATTATTTCAAATGAAATTTCCTACCATGTTTCTAATTTTATGAAGACAAAGATTCTTTATGAAATCATATTTGGTTTTTTATTTGGTTTATTGTAATGTATTCAAATGACTTTCCCCAAGGGGTAATATTGATATTGATAATGATCTAGTTCAGTTCTAGTACCCTATACTATGGAGACATAAGGTGTCATTTCATTTATGTCAAGTGCAAGATGAATTTTTCAGGTAATTTCGACATATTATTATTGGAACACAACCAATGAGACTATGAGAGGCCACATTGCTAACCAAATAATAGATGAAATCCAGTTAAATATACTCAATATTTCATTGGCTAATGATTTTGATAACCTCACTATCTTCCTAGAAGAAGAGATCAAATGATGGTTGGTTAGATTTGTTAATGATAATGAAAACCATATTTCCTCAATACAAGAATCATGATCCAAATGCAAAGCTACAGAGGATGACTTATTTCAATTTGGGTTGAACAAGACATAATAGTTTTAGCGTTAAAATATTATATTTAAAATTGGATCAAATATGTGTTGAATGCAATAACTAATCCTCCATAAATTACAAGAAGTGGTTACACCAGTTAGGCTCAGGTTCGGGATATATATTTGGATATTTTACGGAGGAGAAAAAGAGGGGAGAGAAATATCCATCCATCACGTTCCAATTTCATTTTTCGTGAGTGCATTTTTATTCGAAGCATTTCCCTTTCTTTCATCTCAATATGCAGTCATCCATACTTATTTGTCTATTTCTTTCATGTAAATTCGATCCCTAATTGTTTATTTTCTTCTTCCAGGTTACCTCTGCTATCATATATATGGTCCATAGGTTCCCCATCCCAGTACAAGAGGACAAACACATTTTATTTTATTGTTTAAGTATCAAGGATATTATGTAGTTTTTTTTTTGCACACATTTTATTTGATCTTGAACAATCAAAATTGTAATATTCTTTTAAGAATTTTCACATAGAGCTATTTTTGGAGCTCATAAATTTTGTGGTTCATGACATTCATTAAAGCATGATATATTGAGTATGTTCCTCCTTTACATATTTATGAAATTAATTTTTTTAAATCATTTAAAGACCACTATTTTGGGCCTTCACTTTACATTGTGTCTTATGTGTCTTGCTTCAAATGATTTCTCTCTTACTTTGTGAATGGACCTGATGGAATGGATGAAGTTATTTTCTATATTTTAATTTAAATCATTATTTTTTGTTTGGCTTTTCTAGCGGGGAAAATCCCCCTATTACTATATTGGGTCATAATATAGGCAAAGCAATGACTTCCCTTAAAAGACAATTCTAATCCTAAGCTATCCAAAAACTATCCAAACAGAGAGAAAACATAGAATAAAGAAGATTAGTATGTGTACCTTGTTGAGGACAAGATATGAAATGATCTTACTCAAGCATTTTCAAACTTTACTTGGCTAAAGTAAAGTAGGCGGGAATATCACCCTATGTTTATAGCCAACAAAAATATATATCCTAAATCACGAGTATTAATTACAAGTTCTTAGGCTAGTCTTTTATCAACAAAAAGCTTACTGGAAATTCACTTTTTATGTATTTTTCTGAAAATACCAGTTGCTGAAATAAATGTAAGAATGGAAGTAAAGACACCAAGATCATAATCAATGTAGATGAGACATAAAGCAATCCCTTATTTCATTCCAATTCACCAAAGAGTCATTGTCTTTACAAAACTTCACACAAAAATATTGGACCAAAGTCAAACTTAGAAATCCTCGATGGAACATACAAAAGGACCTCTGACAGAAAACCAAAACTGAACTCTAAAAGCTGGATCAGATTGGTGCCCACTTGACTATGCACAATAGCCTTTATCAGTCATGAAATTTAATTCACAAACAGACAATTCTACACAGACTATCAAAGATAGATCAACACCTGTAAAGAACAAGTGTCTGAATGATTTGATTCATCCCTGAATGTTGTTSTCTACAATAAGGCCCTGCTATCACAAAAGAGAATTAGGCTATGATGAATATATGAATGAATGGAAGATGAACTATCTCAACATAACTCAAAGAGAAAACCCTAGCATGCTTTGTGCTTCTATCCTCCTCTTGTTCCTCCCCTCGGTTCATCTTTTAACTRTTTAGAATTGGTTAGAGTAGTTGAACTAACTTATTAGTTAAGCTGACATAAAGCCTTAACTAACTTTAGTTAAGGAAGGGGGGAAAAGTAATAAACATAATATGGTCATAATCAAATAATAACTAATAGGTGGGACCCCCTTGTGACTCCTTTAGTGAATAACAATCATAACATCATAACATAATCCATTATCATCACATCATAACATAATCCATTTGTTAAGCAAACACACCCCTTGTGTCTCCCTTCAAAACATATTTTTCTTTAACAATTTTAGCTCATAAAATTTGAAAATAATTCAAATTAATACTCATATATCCAAAATAAGACCTACTGTCCAAAATGAAACATGTTGTCAAAAATCCATGGAGACCACTGTCATAAAAAAATAATTGACATAAAAATTAAAACCCATATTTTCCAGTCTGTGAAGCAACCTTTCCTTGGTTTCTACTGTCACCTCCTGATTTCCCTGAAAATTCCTTGAGCTGGGCAGATCCTTTAGGATTTACGTCACTAATCACATGGGAATAATCATCCCTCAGATGCATCCGTGAAGACATGGATTTGCTAGAGTCATCGGAGGGTGAGGAAGGGGCAACGACAAATTTTCCTGTACCAGATGCATGGTGGGCTTTAGTCTTCAATCTCTTGCTGGTATGAGAGGATTGTACCGGTGAGTGGTTAGGGGAAGCTTGGGCAATGATTTTAAAAGGTGGGGGAGTAGGAAAAGTTAAGTTTGGACATCCACGGTGTTGGGAGACTGTTGGGTGAAAAATCTTCTGCCACCCATCGTTTTCTGGGACTTCGGGATGTAAAGAGACATGAGGAGGCACATGTATACCGGGGGCTTAAGGGGCTTGGAAGGGAGGCCTTTCAGGCCTGGTTGGACTATTCCCTGTCCAATCTAATTAAAGAACCCAGTATGGAAAAATTGGCCAAGCTCTTCAGAATCAACATCAACATGTATTGAGAAACTAGGCCTCCTTGGGCCTTAGTTCCAGTTACCTCTACCTCTGTTTCCTCAGCCATGGCTTCCCCGAATGAAAAAACTCATCCTGCATATGTTAACAATTAGAAAATAGTCTTTTAAATAACCATGCATGACAAATCCTTAAAAATACGAAATAGATTTGGCTCAGAATGTATCAAGCTCATGCAATCCAATCCATACAAATTGTTCTAATGTTAATCAATTAGCAGGGGCGTGGAAAAAATGTTCAGGGATACATGAGGGGTTTGTAATTTGAGAAAAAAATGATATAATGAAAGGGAAGAGATATGGTTACTGCTCAATGATAACAACAATCGACTGTAAGCAACCAATAAACCTCACTCCAATCCACACAGAATTCTTCCATTTCCATCCAATATAACACAAAAAATTTCTTAACTGTGATCAATATCATAACAGGGGGTGAAAAATGAATATGGGATATGTGAGGGGTTTATAATTAGTGAAAAATGAGATAATGAGGGGAAAAAATGTTTACTTTTCATGATATTAATCAAGAAATCCATAACATATTTGTAGTCAGGAAAATATGCATCAATCGACAATTAGATGACAAAGTAATAATTCTTGTGCATTTTTTTAATTTTACTGTCCATTAATATCCAACACACTGTTATCACAAAACAAAAGTACTTCACACAATTTGTAATAGGTTATGTTCCCTTTATTCTTACATTCTGCATGTCATAACAATCAACAAAAACACTCAATCTGTAACCATTAACATCCACCATTCCATACATTCCCCAATCTACGTTTGTATTTGAAAGTAGTGTTTCCCAAAAATAATGATGGAGTCTCTACATAGCCAATCAAGATCTGTAACGATACGTTCCCATACATATATATGCAATAGAAATATCAAAATAATCAACACCTCACATGCCACCCCTGAAAGGCAATTTCCTATACAACCAACAGTCATGATTTAGACACAAGCTATGCATAAACGAATTTCCGAAACCATGTAACCATGCCACTGTAAAAAAATAAATATCTTAGTGCTATTCAAAACTGGGACAAACATCCCACACAACTGTCATCAATAGTGATCCATCCCAAAATACAAACACACTTAGAATTCAGGGGTATCACTCGGCATACGAAACAATCCATCCATATTATACGTGGTGCACGACTGAGAGAATTCCACAGTGTCATAATTCCCATAACCACACAACAATATATATAACCATGATATAACTCAAAACTTCATTCTAGGCCATTTATTTAGTCACCTATGAGTGACCGGGCCACACACATTCAAGTGTAAAAAGATGTAGTAAACATATCCAATCCAGACTTCTAATTCTCAAGACATCACCTACAGAACGCGACATCTGTGACAACACTAAATCCTTGTGACTAATGCCAACCATGTTAGAAAAATAGGACCGCGAAGAAATAAAATAAAACAAATGCGGAAATAAAACATAGAAGATACACAATACAAGAGAGACATAGATTTACGTGGTTCACCCATTGTGGGCTATGTCCACCAGAGAAATTGCCAGGTCCTTTCTTTATTATTATCCAGCAAAATGAAGGGATACAACCTACAACAAAACCCGCTGTAACTTCCTCTTCTTTCTCTCACAGTCTCCTCTCTCAGAATACAATATTTTCCAACCTACATAGCCACAATACATTTCCCTCATAAAAGAGGGTTTCCTTCTAGGGAAAAAAACCCTAACATAATCTCTATCGTTAGATCTGCGACCTTATAATGAACAGTCCAAATTTACAATGAAATTACAATATACTTTTACAAGGCAATTTTTGCTTTGGGGGCCCGCTTTCCCCCAGACCCCCCAGCCGGGGGGATATCCCCCCCGGACCCCGTAGAGGGGGTACCCCCCCTCTGCACTCCCCCGCGTGGAAGAGTGTACATACTTCTGGGGTGTAAATACTTCATGGGGTATAAACATGACTGAAAGTAAAAGACCTCTAAATCAGGAAGATAATCAGGCTCCACAACCAACAATCTCCCACTTGGAGACTGATCTCAACAACTCCACCGCTACTGTATATGTTGGACTCTGAACCTTTTTGGACCTGGAAAATTTCTCATCTTCATATTCATTCTTTAAGACCAACTGAAACTGAGCAAGAACTCAGTTTCTCCCCGGTTACTCCCTTTGTTAACATGTCTGCAGGATTCTACCTAGTGTGTATCTTTTCTAGCTTCAATTGTCCATCTTCCAAGGTGGATCGTATGAAGTGGTACCTCCACCGTATATGCTTAGTCTTCTAATGGAAGGTTGAGTTATTTGCAAGGTGAATGGAACTCTGACTGTCATAGTACAACCTATTGTTCTCCTGCTTCTTTCCCAATTCCTCCATAAACCTTTGTAACCAAATCATCTCTTTACTAGCCTCTGTAGCAGCAACATACTCTGCCTCC
>JASDQU010102195.1:242914-275609 GCA_032191745.1 Picea mariana | reverse complement strand
CACTCGAACTAGGAACCCTCTTTTCCTGTGAGTTACCTTACGCTCTGATACCATTTGTTATAAAAACAGGACCGCGGAGCAATAAAATAAAACAAATGCGGAAATAAAACACAAAAGATACACAATACAAGAGAGATACAGATTTACGTGGTTCACCCAGTGTGGGCTACGTCCACCAGAGAAATTGCCAGGTCCTTTCTTTATTATTATCTAGCAAAATGAAGGGATACAACCTACAGAAAAACCCGTTGTAACTTCCTCTTCTTTCTCTCACAGTCTCCTCTCTCAGAATACAATATTTGCCAACCTACATAGCCACAATACATTTCCCTCATAAAAGAGGGTTGCCTTCTAGGGAAAAAAACCCTAACATAATCTCTATCGTTAGATCTGCGACCTTATAATGAACGGTCCAGATTTACAATGAAATTACAATATACTTTTACAAGGCAATTTTTTCTTCGGGGGATTCGCCCCCGAACCCCCGCTGGGGGCCCGCTTGCCCCCGGACCCCACAGAGGGGGTACCCCCCCCTCTGCACTCCCCCGCGTGGAAAAGTGTACATACTTCTGGGGTGTAAATACTTCATGGGGTATAAACACGACTGAAAGTAAAAGACCTCTAAAACAGGAAGATAATCAGGCTCCACAACCAACAAACCATTATCCAAACATCATAAGAACCACTCTAACAGTTGTATAATAACCAAAAATTTAGCAATGTGGTGAGGGAAGCAATAAACCAAACAAGCGTGATAATGTATGTACCTCCGAACCAAAACAAAAAATGACAGAGGCCCTTTCATAACAAAAAATTGATTCTTTGACAATAGGCTGGCGACCGTGACCCTTAGCAGTGTAATTGGAAATGCGGGGCTCATGCCATTATCACAAAGGTAGTGATGAGAAACTAAACCAACATGATGGCTATATGACCCATGGGTGAGCCTGTATTCAAGGTAATAGACCACGGTGACTGGAAATCACTTGACAAGCTCGACAGTTTCCCTATGCAACCTCGGCTTGGAGGGTTTAGGGTTTTCATAGTAGCCTTCATAGGAGGAACGAAGCTAACTTCAGTGAGACTTCGAGGCCGAAGGTGTACGCGCAAGGGGTTGTGATGCTTGTGGACAGGAGACAGTTCCTTGACAAGGTCGAATAAGAAAACATGGATCTTAATCAAACCCAATAATTGAGAAGACAATCATCCATCCATGATTTTAAACAAAACCCTTCAACCAACACGCAATGTTAATAAAGAACTATCACCCAAGAAGACTAACAAACCAACAAACTTAAACTGATACGAGTTGAACCATCTATTTTCATTTGAATCCAAAATTCCACACAGCTGCGGCACTTAGGAAAAACACAAACCCACACAACTGAGCCAAAATCATTTCATTACCTGAGTGAAGTCAAGAATGGACAAAAGAGACATACCTTCTAATCGAAATCCTTAAGAAAAGAGGTGCTCAAGCGGTTTCACCCTGCTAGAAATCTAGAGCATGAACACAACAACAGTCCAACTAGGGTGGCGACCAACGGGAAGGGTAAAGGTGACATTCAATAAATGCACGTCGCCTCCACCCATATCTCATTTACTCCATAGTACATGCCAATGAGCCTTCCATTAGCACCATTAATCAACCCGTGCATCGATAATATCAACACATTCAAACCATAGTATAATCCAAGTCCACATAATAATCCAACCATTTGCATTCACTTTTCCGAATGCGCCACCCATGTTTACATTCCCAATATAACTCAAATAAATCTCTCGACCACTACAAAATCCAACGATCATGTATAGAATCATCATCAAACATTTAACCAAAACATAACATAATCACCATAAAAATGCAAGCCATCACTTCCATGAGCCACCAACGTTATAACATATGTAAGTCAGCCACCGATCCCATTAATCAATGGATAGCCATTGCATTGTCACCTTGCCAAAGTTTGCCACCAAAATCTCCACCATATGCATATATAAAAAATGTAATTAAACAATATTTCATAGCCATTTCTTTGTTAGCTAGGACTTAACCACTATCAACAAGTATGTAGAGATAGGTATCCTTTTTTTGCATTTGATATAGTATTTACTTTTCCTCAAAACGCCTTTCTGTAATTTTCACTAACATTTTTGTTGTACAGGCGAGAAGAACAAATACCATGAATGAATAGCAGGTTGTAGTATCATGAAGGAACAATATCTCAAAACTTAACTAATATCAACGACAACCATATTCTCATCAACCATGTAACTTTGTAGCACATCATCATAACATCGAAAATGAACAAACCTGATCTTCAAAAGTTCAAGGGGGTCCCACCTACTAGCATTATTTATTCTTATATAATAATAGGCTTAGCAACACTTTGCGGGAGAAATTACGTTGACGTTTTCAATCGTCAACATACCTTCGGCCCTAACGTCTAATGTAGACTTCCTTCAAATTTGTATCTTTTTAAGCTGCAGGTCTCCCCCCAAAGATGACCTGCAAGAACACTTAGGAAAACAATGCTACAAATATACAATCTCTACTTATCAATGTTAGCGTTCAGATATAAAAATAGATGCATTTAATCAATAAAGATATGAAGATGCAATGTATCAAGACAGGAAAATAACTATTTTATTCAAACTGAAGATTAAAATATTACAACCTTCTCATCAGCAGACGCTCTATGAAACAGGTCTAGGCTCCTCTTACTACTAATCCAAGTGCATCATTCCCATACTGCCTCTCACAATCAATTGATCTCTTTGGAAATGGAAGGGATTGCATAAAGAGAAAGGGTTGAAGGGGAATGTTGAGGCCAAATCTCATAAAGGGATGCAAAACTTGGGCTAGAAGGGGAAGGGATTTTTGCAGAGTTTCTTTGTTCTCTTGCTTGATTATGGAATGAGACCCCAAGACCTCTTTTTATAAGACAAAAATATGGTTATTCGGTTTGGGGATGGGCTACAATGGGTAAAATGGTTGGGAAACCCTCGATAGCCCGTAAACTCCGCTTAATTCCTTGCAACTTTTTATTTTTTTCAACTTTTGGAGGTAAACGCAGGTTGTTTAGCATGTATCATACGTATGTGCATGGGTTTTCTAGTATGCAACATGCATGTGTACACGGGCAATAGTGAAGTAGGGCACGTACATTCTCCAAAAAATGGTTTCTTAAGAGAGATCCTCTACAATAGTTTGGAAAATTGTGTAAGTAAAAAGGGCAATGCCATGTATGCATAGGTAGAGAATTTTATGGCTATAATAGATTCCTCCTAATGTGCGAGGTCAGAAGAGAAATTGATGGACGAAATACATTACAATATCTTTACCAGTGGGAAGGCACGAAGTCAAGTGAGATCGGGAACAGAGTTCGGGAGCATGCCATCTACAAAATAATAATAAACTCTCTGAGGCAGGCATACCCATGCTCGTGATGAACTAATCATGGATTCCAATCAAGTACACTGCAGATCCATGTCATAGAAATGTATATATAAAGTGTATCCGCGAGCAATACATAGTGGATCTACATCTCAAAATCATTCGATGATATTCAAGTACAATATAATATGCATCTTCAAGAAGTATTGATGCATGCATCTAGAGATGAATATATCATAGTTCAAGCAACAAATTCAATATTTTCAACAACTCAAGTAGGTGTACAATAGGAGTGTAAGACTCACTACTATGAGGTCTTCGACATGCCTTCAAGGAAAGGCTGGAGGATCTCGATCATTATACAAATAACTTCATTGATTTTGAATCTAGAATTGACTGGACTCTTGGGATGGCTGACTCATGAAAGTCATGAGACAAACTACAGAATGGCTGACTTAGGTAGGATAAAACTTCCCTTGAAAAAAAGAACGAAAGATGATCAAACTTAGGCTGCGTAATATTGACATAAGTCTATGATGCAAGAGGCACCACAAAATATCCATATGTTTGGAAAAGTAACCAAATGGAGGAGGACACAAATCTATGTAGTGAGAACAACATCCTAAGGTCATACTAGATCCCAATGATTGGAAAACAAATGGAAGGATGTTCTTTGTCCAAGAGAAACTATCTTGCTTCCGAATAAAAAAGAAAGTATATCCCATCCCATCCCCTCTTTTTGAAATATTTGATTTTTTTGTCTTTTTCAAATTTTTAACGAGCTTGAAAAAGAATAAAATAATGCTATGTTACAAAGGAGTAACAAGTGTCATGACCAAGTAGACTAGTTCCAAGCGCATGGAACATATTGATGCTTAGGGAAAGGAGACATGTGTAGGATAAGGACACTTGGGGAAAATTCCTCCATGGGTCAGGGTGTCAGATCGCAAAGAGAAAAAAGTATTGCAAGGCTTTCATTTAAGGAATGCGTTGAAGGTTCAGTTGAGAGCAACATGGAGCCGACATTAGGCCAAAGACACAAAGATGAGACCCACAATGTGATTAAGCATGACACACCAAGACTCCTTCCATGTGAATTTTTATGAGCCTAGAGAAGGTAAGCTCGGTGGTTTTTTCACGTTTTAGAGAGTCTAAAAAAAAGCAAAAAGAAGACTCCAGGGAGTTCCTTTTTCACAATTAGTCTAGTCAGTTCGAAAAAGGGTTAAAATTATACCGAAAATACGTCTCTTCAAAACCATTTTAACGAGTGTTCTTGAGACAATTTCACTCGATGATGGACTCACATCCTTTTTCTAGGTTTAGTCTCCTTAGCCCGAAAAAGTATAAAATATAATTGAGGATAACTCTCCCAGTGAGACAAGTCTCCTAAGGCATAAATTTTTCCTGGATAATCTATTGGCTAGAAAAAAGGTTAAACTCATGCCGAATAGATGTTCTTTCTGGACCAATTAATGAGTGTGAAAGGAACAAGGTCATTCGATGATATTTTCATATTTAGGGAGTCTCAAAAGAGCTTAACTATGGACTCTGAGGGGGTTTCTTTTTCATAAGTAATCTCCAAGGCCCGAAAAAGTGATAAACAAAAACCAAGGAGAATGTTCCTTTTTAAACAATTTAGTCCCTCGGGTCCTAAAAAGGGTTAAACTTACCCCTAAGAATATTCTTATAGTGAAGCAAAGTTTCTAGGGCATACCTTTATTCGTAAAATTAGTTGGCTGGACCGAAAAAGGGGAAATGAACACTAGAAAGATGTGCCTTCAAATTTGAGTTTGGCAAGCATGAAGTGAAACAAGATCGCTCGACAATATTTTCATTTTTACACAGTCTCAAAAGGGCTTAAAGAAGACTCTAGGGGGGCTTCTTTTCTCAAGTAATCCAGACGAGATCAAAAATAATAAATAAAGTCTCGTTGGATGTTGATTTCAAAATTTAAACGAGCTTGAAAGACAACAAACCATGCTCATTAGGGAGTACTGTGGGTAAGGCCAAGAATTATGACTAGAAATAATAACGAGGCTTCAATACATAATCATGGAGGGAATAATATGGACTCCCAAGCCTATAAACAAAACTCACAACATGGACGTGAAAATGCTACAAAGGATCTACCTAGGGCATCCATGTAGAGGTAGGCTCTACCACCTAATTACGACACTTCTAAAGTAGCTGAGAAGGTTCTGTGTCGCACTTCGGTGGGATTGATCCTATGGAAAAGTGGAAAAATAAAAAATATGCAGAATGCGGGGAGTGAAAACCTAACCTATATGCAAAAGTTGAAAAAATGACTTTTACCATGGAATGATATATGTGTAACCCATCTCAAGAAAATCACTAAACCAAAAGGACATGTCCATCAGAATGACCCAATAATAACTCAAAAGAGAACTCAAGTAGACACCAAGTCATGAAAAGTGAAAAAGGGGACTAAGTTAGGGTAAAAAGCGCCAAAAAATTCTATAAATAGAGGTGGACATCTCATTTTTACCATTGCAATTTGGAAAATAACAAAAAGTTCAAAAGAACCCCCTTCCTCAAAACGTGAATTCAAGGAGCTACGGTGGACAGGAAACTCTCACACTTGGACCAAGTAAGTACAAATCATCCCATCCCTCATTTTCATTCATTTATGTATGTTTAATTTTGTATTTAGGAGGGGTGTGCCCTTGTAAAAGGGTCGCGACTACGTGTACTCCATCTGTCCATGCTTGACCTGCGTATGTACGTGGGTAGAGTAATACTCAGCCCATGTACATACACGACTGTCCTAAAGGCATCCCACGTATGCCCTCTGTTAGCTCTCTTTAAACTCTGTTCGGTTGATAAATGAATGACAGAGGAAACCTACAAACCAACTTTGAGACCTGAAACTAGCCTTTTGGACCTGGAGAGGGATCTCTCAGGAGACTCTGTCCTAGTACAGGATCTGGCTTTAAGTTGTCGGCTATATTTAACACCTTTGAATAATAATTTCTGGTTCTATTGGCAAAAGAGAGTAATACCTCAGGCTATGGAGTCGATTTAAGAAAACGATAGAAACAAATGACTTGATGACTGAACTTGAGAGGATAAAGGATAAGTAAGAAACAATTTTTAGTTTAAGATCGTTGTGTGTGGCGAGGGGAAAAAACACATGAATCAACTCGAAGCATCGTTGAGGATCAATTCAAAGTTAACTTAGAGGAAAGACGGTTTGTCTAAATGGTGTGAATCCTAGGGCACTGTGCAGTGAATCCTAGGTTTGAAATTACGTTCCAATTCAGACAGAAAAAGATATGAATAAAGAATACAGGAAGTATGTACGCAAATAAAGGAAACAATACATCCAACTGCTATAATTAGAATATTTTCATCAAATCTTCAGGACTTTGGCATTAAATTTCGATCGATCTTAAACTACATTCAATAGTCACTATCTACACTAGTTTTTCCAACCAACCTGGATTACATTGAAAGGATAAAATATATATGCAAGGGCATCGCTTGGGCTACCCTGCTCTCTAGCTACTATCCCTAGAATTTAGGAAAGTAGATTGTTCTCTGTTAAATGAATTTTCATATGTCGCCTTTCCAGAAATAGAAACCAATTGTATTCAGTCACATCATAACCACTTGTCTTTGCCACTGGGGTTCGGTTATCAGCAAGGTCTCGCCATGGGGAGAGTGATGTGTCGATGCCATTCCTCTGATAGGGTATCCGAATGATCAAATGTTCTATCAGACTCTTGTTATCCACTGTAATGGCCTTGATTTATGCCACATGCTCATTTGTTGGGGTGCCTGTGTGGCGAGTAATTGCTCATTGTCGCAATCATTACCAAAATGACAAAAACGTTCAAGCGTGACGGTTTTTTCAAAACTGTCAAAATCCATGCCATGTGTGAGAATACAAGAGTGAATTCAGTTAATCATGTTTCTCCTACACACTGGCAAGAGCTGCACAGACTTTCTCCCTGGTCATTTCACATTCTCTGAAGTGATTCACATTCCTTTCTTCTGACATCGTCTGTGTTTTGTGCAGCTGTATGATTGTATCTTGTGCTTCCCTGAGCTGTCTCTTGAGCCACGTCACATTTCCTCAATGGCCTTATGATGTTGACACTTCAATGGGTCTTTGCTCGTAACTGTTTTCTTAATTCTCTATTTTCCTGGTAAATCTCGACGATAGCGAGTTGTTCTTTCTTCAGTGGTTGAGACAGCTCTCGAACATCTGTTCCTTCAGAATCTGTCCTCCTCGTCCTGTTCTAGATTTCTCGACTTGTACCTTCGACAAGTTCTAGTCAAATGGCGTGCATAAGTAATTCTTCAGCGGCCCACTTTGCATGTGGTTCGCTTGGGACTTGGGTTTCCCTAGCTTCCTTGTTCTTCTTTGGCCTACCTCTTCTCTGGGGTATTTGTTGTTGGGAGGAAAGGGCTTCCAACATCTTTCCTTCCTACATAGCCTCTTGCACTCCAGCCTTTGCACAGTGTGATATTAACCTTACCATGGGTAGAAGGAAATCTCCTTTTGGATCCTTGGGGATGCCCACTATGAGCAAGAACGAATACCAATCGCTTCCCAACTATCTTAATTCCTCAAATACCAACAATTTAATCAGCAATACATGAGATAGTTTCCTTTTTGATTGATCTGCTTCAACCTGGGCACTGTCCGCCATCTCTCAAAGGTTCTAGTGTAATAAAAATGGTATATTTAATGGTCTCCTTCCTGTGAAGTGCATAAACAATATAATGTGATGAAAATATATTCTATCAAACCTCCCTTCACAGGTGAAATATATCCTAATTACTCCAAGTAGTTTCTGATAAGGTTCCTGCAAATATCTACTCAAAATGCTTGTCTCGACTTTCCCACCTAAACAATCTCTCTTGATGAAGTCTTCATAGCACTGCATGTCTAAGGGCATGGCCTTAAACCACCTTTCTCCATACAAAGGGATCTCTGTTGTGGTCGATAGGGTTTCCTCAGTTACCTAGAAAGTGACACCAGAGATTACGGGATGGAATTCATCGAAACTATGTGCAAACTGCTTAGCTAGTCTCATATTGAATCCTTGAATTTTCCTGCAAAAGGCCATGCACTCGAACTGTTCAAAGGATGCTCTAATATCTAGATATTCATTTATCAACGTCAAGTTTTGGGGCTCAGGCCCAACACTTTTTCCACTTCGCTTGCCCTTTATTATCTTTTAGGAGGTTTCCATGGCGCAACGTGTATTTGTTCTGCACACGGTGGATTTGGCACGGGCCCAAGGCAGAAATCTTTATCAACCTGGGCTTGCAAGAAGAATTACAAATAGTACGTAAGCTTGACTGGTGAATAGAATGCATGCAAAACATTCATAATTTATAACAAAGCGAGCGGGCGATGGAATCATGCCAGGTAACACTGAATTCATGGTGACTGGATGTTTCAAAGCGAAATGAATGTTTTCCATAGAAAATTTGTGCGACAAGTACACTTTGGGGTGTGTAAACTACAACAGATAAGGGTTGCAGAGCATACATGATACGAGCGTCATGATTTTTCATTCTTCTAGACTTCATAATGAGCTGATGATAGTCATTGCATTTGCCAACGAGACTTCTATTTAACAACTTTCCTCAACCCTCAACACGTAAAAAAATTCCTTTCTGACAGGACCCAACTCTTTGGGAACAAACTTGTACGATTTACACATGTTTTGACTCTGACATCCCTTCCCGACTCTATGGGCCAACCAGCCACTTGCTAACCTCGACCCCTTTGGTGTTCAGTACCCGACTTCACATGTTTTGACACACGAACCATGACTCGACTAAGACCGACCCTTACTAAAAACAAAAATGACGACACTAATAGCTTTCTCCAACGGGGGTACCATCCTCCCAGCAAGGTATCAAAGAACAACAGACTAGGCACCTAACCATTGGGCCTTATTCGACTTTCAGACACTGAAACACGAAAAATAGAAACACAACCTAAACTTATTTACATAGTTTCTAATAGAATCATCATAAACTCAGGGCCTTCACTTTGGGCTTCAATTTTCTGCTGACACACTGATTCAAAAACACCTATCTTGAACACAAAATAAAATGACTATTTACAATGGCATGTGACTTAAACTAACTTTATTGCACCAGATAGTGTTTGAGGAACCTGTCATTTACAAGACCCCAACCAATGTATTCTCCATTAAGTTCTTATAGAAAACAATAATTGTTCTCGTGATATTCACTGATTTTGAATGGACCCATCCAGAGATGATCGAATTTTCGACAATTTCCTTTGTCTTAGTTCCTCGTGTCCCATTTTAGCACCAGGTCCCCCATCTGAAAATCATCCTGTTTATAATGCTAATCAAAATTTTTCTTCATCATTTCCTGCTGGATTTTTGATTGATTGTACACCTGCTCCCTCATCTGCTGGGTGTGAATCAATTGATTTATCCTCCTCTGGGCGTCATCTGGCTCGGCTTCCTTCTCCTGCAACAACTTCTTGATGGGTAACCCTAGTGAGGTGGGGAAAACCACATCTATGCCATATATGATCTAGAATAGAGAGGTCAATATGGACTTCTTGGTAGTGACCTTGTCCACCCATAGCATGTAAATCAACTTTTTATGCCAGGCCTTCATGTTGTCTTGTAGGAGTCTTTTGATGATCCTGGTCAAGATTTTATTTGACGATTACGATAACCTGTTTCCTTGTGGGTAATACATTGTAGAATGTACTAGGGTTATATTTTAATCCTAAAAAAACTTCTCCATCTTATTAGACTTGAATTCAGTTGCGTTATCTATTATGATATTGATAGGGCATCTAAATCTCGACAGGATGTTTGTCTCCATAAATTGAATGATGATTGCATTAGTAGCCTACTTCGTTGGAATTGCTCTATCCATTTCGTGAAGTAATATGTGGTCGTGAGTATCCATATGTGTTACGCCAAGGATGGCAGATGGATTTCCCCTATAAAATCCAAGTCCCATTGCATGAAAGGCGCTTCGACCCAGATCAGTTTCAGTGACATGGGTTGCAGATTTCTCCTTCCATCGAAAATATGACACTCGTGGAAAATGGGAACTTCTTTGTATACGTCTGCAAAGATGTTCGGCCAATAGTAACCTTCCCTTAGGATTTTGTGCACGATGGTTTTCCAGTAGTGATTTCCTCCCCAATTTCCTTTGTGGAATTCTTCGATAACTCGTTTCACGTCATCTTCCAACAAACCTAGAGGGGCTTGCATATTCCTCAACACATAGATGATGTATGTATACCACGGTGAATTGATGAAATTTTGAGACACCTGCATAATTGTTTCTTCCTAAGGATTCTCTGACAGATCAATGATGAAGTTGATTATCAAAACATCATAGTCCGACTGCACCATCAAATTTTCAAGGCCCTGACCCTTAATCGTCTTTGTGCGCTTGATTTCGAGGTCATATTCCAGCATGGCCGCTATCCACTTACCTCTTCTTCCCTTAGGGTTAGGATGAGTCAGGATATCCTTGACTGATTTGTTGGGCATGTAAGTGATAATGTGGGAGTGTAATATGTATGTTTTGAATTCTTTTAGGGATTTTACTAAGGCATATGCTTGTTTCTCCATAATTTCATATCTTAGTGGAGAGTCCCTCAATGTCCTGCTGAAATAGGCTATAGGATTCTCAAATTTCTGATCATCTTTCTGTAACAACACGCAGGAAACTATATGGTTCGAGGTGAATGAAAACAAGATGAAGTCTTTCATGAAGTTTGGGTTGGCCAACACAGGAGATTTAGTCAACACTACCCTAATATCTTCAAACGATTTCCTGGCTTTTGGGTTCCACTTGATTTTGTTCCCCTTTCTGAGCATGCAGGTGATATGCTTTATAATTTTTGTCAGGTTTGGGATGAATCTTCTCAAGAAATTTACTTTTCCCAGGAAGGATTGCACCTCCTTCTTACTGCGAAGAGTGTCGATTTTCAGGATTCCTTCAACCCTGTTGGGTTCTATATTAATACCCTCCTTTGAGATGATGTGCCCCAACAACTTCCCCTCTTGAATCCCGAAATGTGACTTTTTCGAGTTCAACGATATTTCGAATCTCCTGCATTTCTAGAAAACCTTCTTCAAATTCCCGAGGTGTCATTCATCAGAATTTGAGTACACTGTGATGTCATCCAAATAGATCACGATAAACTTGTCCTTATCGTTAGAAAATTCTATTTCCATTTCCCTTTGGAAGGTAGCTCTAGTGTTCATCAGGTCTAAAGGCATCTTAACATACATGAACATTGACGCAAATGCGCACCACCCCCGCGGGCATGTCCGCTCACACAGGACCTTCTTCTCTTCTTGGCCCGAAAAACTCAAAGGTTCTCCTGATTCCCTATTGGGAATCTTCCTACCCACAGATTCTCTTCGTCGCGTGATCCTCTTCCTCAATCTTCTTGGAGGATCAAAACTCGCAACTTCGTGAGTTCAAAGGTTGAACACTGGGTTCTCGGATCCCCGAGACCCAATGGTCAGTCAACCCGCTGACTTTTCTTGGAGGGATTTCGCTACTCACGCCCTCGCTACTCGTGACACCAAACTTTTGGTTTTTCAAACTCCGATACCCGAGGTACTGAAACTCCGATGCGCACGTGTGACTTGACTCGTCCACACCCATTACTTCTCTTGGGACTTCCGCGCTATCACTACCTCGCTCCCTCGTGGCTTCACTACTCGCGAGGTTGAATAACTTCCCCATCAACTTCCGAGGTCCGAGGTGCCAAAACTCGCGACCTCGCTCCCTTGTGACTTCACGATTTTCGCGGCCAAGTCCTCGAGCCTTTTCTCACGAGGCTCCGATGCACGATCCCACGTGTGGATCCGACACTCCTCCCACGATCTGGATCCAACGGCTATCCTCTTTCTCGTGCCTCGCATCCTCATGACTTTGAATACTCACTACTTGTGTTCTCACACTGCGAGTTCCGAGTTCGCGAGATCCTTAGATCTCTGCCACCTATCCTCTTCCGATGGACGGCTCACAACCTCCTCGCGACCTCGCGTCTTGTGACCTTTGACACCAATTTCTCAACCCTTCTACTTCCGAGCTTCCGAGATGCGAGGTGCCACCTGTCCACTTTCCGACCCCTATGGACCCACACTATCCTCGGAGTAGTCGAGATCTCACTTCTCGCAATATCGCGACTCTCCTTACCAAACTTAGGACACTTTCCTCCCGAGGTCCCAATTGGCAATATCGTGAACAATCCAACGGCCCTGAACGACTTGGATCAATGGTGCTGCCCCTCCTGAGCTTTGAATTCTCTCCACGCTAGCGCTGTAACTACCTTGCACCTCTAGGAGATCCAACAGCTCTCGGAACTTCGTGAGATCTCTTCCCAAGATTTCATCCATCCGTTCTCCCCTTGAGGATTCTACGAAATAAAGAAGTGTCTCTCCACGAGACTCGTTACTTGCTCGCCAACCTGCGACACTTTCCTTCGACCTCCCATGGCAACTTCCCTGCACTTAGTCTTCCGGGAGTTCAAAGGTCTATTCCTCCTGAGCCTTTCCACTCCAATTCTTTCAGAGGGACCTGCACGCGCTCTTCACGGCCATCGTTCAACAACTCTCAAGTGTTGAATTCCTTCAACTCTGCGCAACTCCTGCAGTAGCAGTATTTGATTCCCTTTGCTCAGATTCACAACTGAGACTTCTTCTTCAGCCTGCGCACTCCTTGCACGGCTTCAACAAACCACTTCCACTTCTGGGAGAATGAGAACGAGAGTTAAACTACTAAACCTTCATCAACGCACTCCTTGCGGATGACTTCGACTGCACACCTTGCAGGAATCTCCTGGCTCAGATAGAGAAACAACCGAATCTCATTCGCTCTCTCTCCCTTTCAGACTTCAGTTTGAAACATGAAATCACATGCGCAGCATATACAAAGTAAATGCATAACAAGAAAGAAAACATTCATGAGCATAACCTCAATACACAGAGAAAACAACACACACCATGAGCTTGAATCAAAGCTTCATTCTATTAATTCAAATGCCAGTACATGGGTGTTCTTCATACACTATTCTCTGCTTGCTCTTCTCCTCTTCTAAATGCTTCCACTCAATAATGTTCAGGCTAATGTTACAATGTACAATGAGGGTGTCTATATCCGTTTTCCCTCTCGAACTCTAAACTATCAAACCTAGACTTAAATCCTATCTACCAGCATTAACTAGATTAAATGCCTCCTATCTACTTCAGACAAGAGCGTATGGCTCAAGGTCTGATACAATATACAAAAGGCGCTCCTTCATAAAGGATTCATTAAAGACTTGCGCTACAATCCCAAAGCACTTTCAAAAATTTGGGTTTGTTTGTCCATCTGATCTCCACTTGATGTGCTGGCTCGCTTGATGAGTTGGCGATGCTCCTGCATCAAACGTCCCCCATGGTGTCGTAAAAGCCATTTTTTCCCTGTCATCCAGGTGGACCATGATCTGATTATAACCCGAAAAACCATCCAGCATGGACATATTCTGGGACCCCAGTACCTTTTGTAGGATATAGTCCATTTTAGGGAGTGGGTAGTGGTCCTTGAGGGACACTTTGTTAAAGTTTTGAAAATCCACACACAATCTTATTTCGCCGCTCTTTTTTCTTACAGGCACCAGGTTGGCAACCCATTTTGAAAACCTCAAATAAATGATAATTTTATCTTCGAAAAGTTTATTTACCTCCTTTTCGATTAGTGGGAGAAGTAGGGGATTTATCCGTCTCATCTTTTGTTTGAAAGGCCTCTGGTATTCTTTGAGAGGTATGACGTGCTGAATTACTTTAGTGTCATAAACATTTAAGTCATCATAACTCCAAGTGAACACATCGGGGAAATCCTTCATGAGATTGATGTAGTCTTTCTTGACCTCTGGACTAAGCATTTTCGACAATTTGATTATTTTCAGGTTTTCTTGAGTCCCGATCTTGAAATATTCAACATACTCATTGTTTGCAGTGATCTTGGGATTTATAGCCACATCATTTTCATCAAAAATATTTTCCAATGGAACTAGACCCTTTGGGATGATATTATTTTCCAATTGTACTATGTCCCTTCCCACTATCTGGTTCTCGAAAGGGTCTTCATCACTATGCGCATATGTGCTCTCATATTCATTGCAACAACACTCGTCATCAATGTTTATGTTATCGAACTCGTCGTTCATTTGGAGAAATCTCGCCACCTGTTTGTCATCCTCAAACACCTGCCAATATTTGATATTATCAGGCATTGTCGGCCTGTGTTTGACTTCAATCTCATATTTTTTGTTGGGAAAGATGGGAATTTTAAAGACTGAGGCTGAGGTGGCCAACGCATCGGCGATCCAATTCTTCCCCCTCAGGATCGTTGATAGGTTATACTCCGAGAATTCTTCGAGGAGGTCCAGCACTAGGTTCATGTATGCTCTCAACCTGGGGTGTTTAGATTGATACATGCCTTTCACTTGGTTTATGACTAGCTTGAATTCCCCATGTGTTTTTATCCTCTTTGCACCCAATTCTTTCAAAACCTTCAGGCCCAAAATCAGTGTCTCATACTAAGCCATGTTATTTGTATAGTCGAAAGTGAGC
The DNA here is from genome assembly GCA_032191745.1 of Picea mariana. Taxonomy (NCBI): domain Eukaryota; kingdom Viridiplantae; phylum Streptophyta; class Pinopsida; order Pinales; family Pinaceae; genus Picea; species Picea mariana. The sequence continues at coordinate 260,594 of JASDQU010102195.1, read as the reverse complement.
TTGTATGAGCAAAGTTTTGTGCCCACCTTGGTTGGACTTATACATACACCGCCCCCTGCCCCTTCTTTATTGATAGTGCAGTCGAAAATCATGTTCCATATCGCGTTCTCCACACGGTTCCTCGGGTCGGCACACTCTGCTTCTCATCGCACGACTTTATCATCGGTGGTCATGATGGCTGTCAGCTCTTCCTCTTCAAGACTCAGGTCATTGCAGAATATGGAGGGGACGATCTCAGTGTCGATGGAGTAGATAGGATGGTTGTTCAGCTACGTCTTACTACTTACCATGTAATTAAGTAGTACTTGTCTGTATATCTATCTCTCCTGGCTAAAGACAGGAAGGGTAGTGTACGACATGTCCATTTGCAGAGTTCCATTTAATTTTGCATCCCACGACCTAGATAACAGCATGCCAAACTTGGGGGGTATATCATCCATGACCACGTCCATAACCATGTTCTTTGAAGGAATTTGGGCCAGCGACATGACCAATTCTTTGATGAGACCCAAACATTTGAATTTCCTCGAATTGAAAGAAAAAAGGTCCTTATAGGGCCTGGTGATGTCCAAACCTAGCTTGTCCATGATCACCTTTGGCATGAGGTTGTGCAATGCACCTTAGTATAGCATAGCATTATACAGGGTCATGTCATGGACCTTTATACTGACATAGAATGGGGGAACGTCCTCAGTATCACCTGTCTCCTCTACACATAGACCAAATAAAATAACAGGGTGATCGTCCTGGATGTTCAAAGTGTCGGGGGTTTCTCCCATTTTTAGCATTTTAATAATCTGCTCCTGATACTCACCCTTTTTGATAATTTCATTGAATGGGATAGAGATTTTGATCTTGGCCATTTCATTCTCAAATTTAAAGGGAGGAGAGACCTTTTCTACCTCTTTTTCATCTGTTTCCCAGCTTGTCTTTGGTGCTTTATTTGGGGCCTCCTCCTTTAAATTTTCCTTTTCAGCCGCATCCTTGGTCGAGTTGTATGGCTTCAACAACTTGTGGAAGGGGTATTCATCAGAGGCTTCCTTATGGAATTTGTCTGTTGAGGTTCGGTAGGCACCTTCTTGCTCCTAAGGTTGTATTGTTTTCGAAATTGCATGATGGCGTTATGATAACCTTTTCTGAACTCTTTCATTTCCCAGGAGAGTGCGTCGTCCATTTTGAGCATAATATCATTATTCTTCTCATGTATTGATCTTTTTCTCCCTTCGTCAAAAACACGTGTGTGTCCTTGTCATCGCAACAATGAATTTGGTCTTGGAACATCTGATCAAAATCCTCATCCGCATAATTATTTTGGAATGAAGGCCTTGTTTGTTGGTCGCCCTGGTCTCTATGATCCCTCTGTCTAATCTGAGGGACCTGACCCCTTCTGAGGTTCTTATTTCTAGGTTGGGTTTCGTGCTATTCTCGAGCAGTAGGTCCTTTTCCCATCGACATTATTTCTATCATTTTATCCATCGTCTTCATCATCAAGTCGAATTTGTCATCTGAGGAATGAGATGTCGATGGTTGTGCATCCCCTTGGGGTTTCTTATTGCCTCTATTGAATCTATGTTTTATCTTTGTCGATGCCATCATATTTACCTCGACTTCGATTGTGTCACTCATCATGACATCTATATTTTTTTATCTTCTTTCTCTCAACAGCAAGGCAAAATCATTGTCGAAGGAATCAATGTATCGCAATTGTGCAACCCCGGGGGTGACTGGACTTCTACGGGAATTGAGTTATAAACCCTCATGAAACAGGATGAGAATTCTTGCACCATCTCCTCTGACACCCTCTTCATATTATTGTACTGCGTCAACAACTAGAAGGGTTTCTTCTTGTCTCCCCATCTAGTAATGAAAGACGTTTCGAATGCGATGAAGTCTTGAATGCTTACTGTTGGGAGGGATTTGAACCATTTCCTCACCTTCCCTGAAAGACTCTACATGAACAAGCTCTTTTTTGTGTCTTCATAGTTCACCTCTTCTAAGTCGACGAAATCATTGAACCAATCTATATGCTTTTGGGATGAAACGTTCCCTTCAGCATCGTAGAGCTTGATCATCTGGCTGTAGTTCTAGGGAAAATCGTGCAGTTGGGATGGAAAGATGAGGGGGGTGAATCTCACATCCATGTCTCTAGGAGGGTTATGGATTTGGGGGATGTTCTTAGGTATCAGAGATTGAAACCTCCTTTGGTCAAAGACTATATCGTCCAAACTGGTTTCCGACTTAGATCTGAATAAGGTTTGCTCAAACAGGGTGTTAAACTCAAGTTTGTCAATGATTTGTGCGCCATCTTTGGGTAAGGATAGGATTTTTTCCAGGTAATAGAACATGTCCTACGCTTGCTCCCTAGTCCTGCACAAAAGTTTCTCGGGATCATACACATGCTCTATATGGTTTGGGTCCAGATTTTCTCTGGTATAGATCGTCTTCGGAACCAGGGTTACTGAATCACGCTACTTTGTGATACTTGTCTTCTTGACTGGAGTCATTAGGGTAAAGGTTTTCAACCAATATAGATTTTTGTCCCTTTGTTACCCTCAGGGGTCAAAAATATGACTTTAATTGTTCTCCCAGGGAAACTTTATTCAATTCTGTCCCCAGCTATGACACCAGAATGTTAGCTCTCTGTAAACTTTGTTTGGTTGAGAAATGAAAGACAGAGGTAACCTACAAACCAACTTTGAGACCCGAAACTAGTCTTTCGGACCTGGAGAGGGCTCTCTCGGAAGACTTTGTCTCAGTACAGGATCTGGCTTTAAGATGTTGGCTAGATTTAACACATTTGAATAATAATTTAAGGTTGGTTGGCAAAACTAGTGTAGACAGTGACTATTGAATGTAGTTTGAGCTTGATTGAAATTTAATGCAAAAGTCCTGAAGATTTAATGAAAAGATTCTAATTGTAGCAGTTGGATGTATTGTTTCCTTTCTTTGCATACGTACTTCTGGTAAACTTTATTCATATATATTTCTATTTGAATCGGAAGGTAATTTCGAACCTAGGATTCGTTGTGTAGCTCTCTAGGATTTACACCATTTAGACAAACTGCCTTTCCTATAAGTTAAATCCAAATTCATCCTCAACGATGCTCCAAGTTTCTTCATGGGTTTTTTCCCCTCGCCACACACAACAATCTTAAACTGAAAATGTTTTCTTACTTAGCCTTTATCCTCTCAAGTTTAGTCACCAAGTCATTTGTTTCTATCGTTTTCTTAAATCGACTCCATATCCCGAGGTCTTACTCTCTTTCACCAATAGAACCATAAATTATTGTTCAAAGGTGTTAAATCTAGTCGACAACTTAAAGCCAGATCCTGTACTGAGACAAAGTCTCCCGAGAGAGTCCTCTCCAGGTCCGAAAGGCTATTTTTGGGTCTCAAAGTTGGTTTGTAGGTTGCCTCTGTCATTTGTTTCTCAGCTGAACGAAGTTTATAGAGAGCTAACACCCTATTTAATGTTCAAAAAAGAAACAATCAAAGACTAAAACCTCTCCAAATTGTGTGTGACGGGATGTATGCTCAATGGAGAGAAAGGGAACATGAAGAGCTAGATGTGTTGGTCGAGGAGGATCTTGGGGCCATTGCTATTCTAAAACAATGTGGCTTGTGGAAATGTTTCCAATGTCCATTCATGAGGGAACAACTGAGGTTTCTCAATGCATTAGTGGAGTACTGGCATCCTGAAGCAAAGGCGTTTATGATAGAGGTTCAATCATTGACCCCAAACAGAAAGGACATCTATTTCTTGATTGATCTCTCTAGGAGAGGGGAATTGGTCAACTTGAGGACATTTCCTAGGGGTGATACAACATCGAAGATTACATCGGGATGTATTGTGAGGATGGTACTGAGAAAGTAGGTTTTCAAGTGCCAATTCATAATATTACCAGGATCTCTCTTTGCATCATTTCATTCATGATCAGACGGATCATAGGATCCACAACACTCCATCATGCCTCCCGTGCACAGATGCATTGTGCAGTTCAGTGTTTAGAGTCTACTACTTTTGAATAGAGTACTACCATGATGACATACATGAAGAAACAACGTATAGACTGTCGTAGGTGGACAAACAAGAACTTCAGGTTCGACATAGTTTTATGCTCCTTATTATTCAAGAGAATTTCTAGTGTCATCTCGAGAGAGACGGTATGGGGGCATATTTCCTCCTTCCTAGCATTGTGCAGGTGGATATTTTTGTTTCCTAGATAGGGTGGAGGAAGAACCCAGGAGGCGTTTGAGAATAAATTGTTTGACTGGTGGGCCCATCAGATTCTAGTCATAGAGGACTATCCCTATGCAAGTATTAGTTTCCTGAGAGACCCTGACATGCCCGTGCCCCCTGGCGAGGAGTGTGGCAAGATAGATAACGCATTCCTTTTTAAAATTATTAAATTTTTAACTTTTTATATATATTATTTTTATGTGTATGTGATAATACTAACTTAAAGATCTGTTATATACAAATGTGGGACCTGTTAGGCCAACATACTTTTCCAAGACCAGGCATTTTCCTTGACCAGAGGCTGGACCAGCAAGAACATGAGGACCCCCATCTAGAGAGGCTGAGAGAGTGCTATGATGAATGGATAGAAACCTCATAGCTCTCACTCGCGTAGCTCCCATGGTGGAGATCGAGGATCTTCCCCCGGCTATGCAACCACATGTAGTGGGGGTGCCCAAGACATGGGTCCAGTTATTCTGGTGTCTTGAAAATGTCGTAGTTCACTACAACAGGGCCAATAGGCCTAATCCTTAGATAGTGTCGAACCACTTATGTGCTGAGGGAGATTTTTGTACTATGTATTTGAGGGCTTAAGCGCATCGATGTATATCGGCTATCTTTTAGTCTTTAATGCCCACTTTGTACTCATGACACCATTTTTGGATATATATATATATATATATACACACACACACATACACACATATACATCTTTTTTGTCTTATGGATTACATTTTTACAAATGTATTTACATGTGTATGTGTGTGTTTTACTTTTACATGTGAGAAACATGCCAATCTAATACATGATTAGCTAATGTATCAGTTAGATGGTTAAATATCCCAATAACATGAATATAAGTAATATAATAAAAAGAATGTTCTAAGAGATGTACTCTAAGGAATCATCGGTGAAGAGTGGGATCATAAATGCGGTAAACACCATTTAACTAGGACATGACCAGTTGAGCATCTAAATAAACCTAGAGGTGAGAAATACCATGTGACAAGGTGCCATGTAGTAATTCTATCACTACACTATAATCAAAAACATTATTGGTTTCTTCGCCTAGACAAATGCCTCTAGAATATAGCAGCTGACCGCCAAGTGTAAAAATCACCCAAGTTGTGGAAGAAAGCATCTAAGTGTGTCAGATAGTGTTGTTCACGAACCCAACATAGACTTCTGATTCACTTGACATCTGCCACAGTGAAAAGAGAACATAAATAACTACACTTCCATTAAAAAAAAGACAAAAAATTATAAACAATTATACATATATACAAGAATCCACACCCAGGTGACCAACCTAAGTGTAATAATTCTTAAGGTAGAGCCCATTTCTAGGCTTCGTTAAGGCATTACCCTCAAAATCAACCAGATGGTAAGCACCCTTTTCAAAGACCTCTTTCACAATGAAAGGTCTGAACCACATGGGTTTGAACTTGCCTTCCCCCAAGGGATCTTTGTCTTGGTTGTAGACTAGACAAGATCACCTTCAGAGAAAATACAAGGGCGGATGGACTAATCATATTGACACTTGACCCATTGCTTATGAGCCTCGTTAGCCAAGGCTTCATTTTGACATTGCTAGAGATATAAAAGATGTTCCTCAATAAATGTAGTGTCAGGAAGTAGCTCCACAACCAACTTTAGAGAAGGGATTTGATATTCAATAGGAAATACTGCCTCCAGCCCATAAACGAGTTGAAAAAGTGAAAAATTGGTAGCATTCTTTACAAACGTTTGATAATCCCAAAGCAATGAATATAAAATTAAATTCCAATTAGACTTCGTTGAATTGATCGTTTGTTGAAGAAGAGTCTTGAGAGACTTATTCAAAGATTTTACCTGACCATTCTCTTTTGGGTAATAGGGTGACGAATGTTGTTTTTTAAACCCAAGTGTTGATGTTAATTCGGTCATCATTTTGTTTTGAAAATGATTGCCATGGTCAGTAACAATATCATTTGGGATACCGAATCTAGCTACTATCTGATTGAAAATGAAAAGAGCAGCAGTTTCCCTGTCATTGTTAAATGTTGGCATAACTTCAACCCACTTAGTAAATTATTATACTACTATAATGATAAAGCGATGCTCCCTGGCAAAAGCCAGGTGAAATGTAGTGAAATCAATCCCCCATTTGGTGAAGGGATTGACAAAAATAATCGGGAACATAGGAGTAGGGTCTGCCCACATCTTCCGACGAAATATCTAGCATGGGTGGCACTTTTTTACCACCTCAACACAATATTTGATTAACGAGTGCCAAAAGTATGTGGCGCGAAGAATATTTTGGTTTGTTTCCAACCCAGATAGATGACTGCCACATGCTCCAGTGTGAGAGTCGTTCAAAAAAAGCTCCACTTCTTCGTGAGTAAGACATCATCAAAGAATTCAATCTACCCCTTGATGATACAAAGTGTCATCAAGGATGAGTTAGTTTCACGCTTGGTGTCGTATTTGTCGATGCTCATCGCGAGAAGCAAAAGCGGGGCATTTCAAAGTCTGAAGATACACAAGTATACATCCATACCAGGGATTTGAAGATGTGATAAGAAAAAGATATTCATTAATTGATGACTCTTTGGGTGAAATATCACCACTTTTGATCGGAAGTTCCAAGATTAACTCCGCGAAAACTAAGGAATTTTTATATTTTCCAGAAAAAAAATCCAAGTCAAATTCTTGCAGGATAACTATCCATCGATTGATTTTTACGTCGATGACACGCCACATTAACACATATTGAAAAGGGTTAATGATGGAAATGATGGTGGTCTTGTGAAGTAATATATAGTGATAGAACCATTGGACAAAGTAAAGAGATTCCAAAGCGATTTTCTCAACATGCGAGTAGTTGAGCTCCTATCCAACTAGGCCTTGACTAAGATAATAGATAATGTGCTCTTCGAGTGAATCATCCTCTTGTACCAAGACCATGTCAATTGTAGACTCTACAACAACCAAATATAACAAGAAATCCTTGCCATAATTAGGAGGTCTTAGTAGAGGGGCAGACCTTAGAGTGCATTTCAATGCCTCAAAAGAGCATTGAGATGCTTCGTCCCAACAGAATGGGACTCCCTTTTTTAAGAGACACATGAACCCTTTCATAATATTGGCATAATTAGCGACAAAACACCGAAGAAATTTTTCTTTCCCTTGTAAAATATGAAGCTGGGGAATTGTGCATGGAGGAGGAAATTAGACTATTATCTCAAACTTAATAGGATATACCATGATCCCTTTTGTTGACACAATGAAAACTAATAAAACACCCGATGTCACACAAAAATTACACTTGTTTGGATTCAAACGAATCTGATAGTAGCGACACCTTTTAAAAATTAGTTGTAAATGGGTGGGATGATCAGATTTATTGTGAGAACATGAATCCAGATCATCCAGGTATGCCTCAAATATGTTTTTGAGGTCATGAAAAGAAAACTATATGGCTCGCTGAAAAGTATCTCCAACATTTTTCAGGCCAAAAGGAATTTTTCGATACGCGAAAGTACCCCAAGGACAAATAAAATTCACTTTATGTTGTTCCTCGAGTTTTATTTGAATTTGATTATACCCTAAAAAAAAATCCATGAAAGAAAAAACCTCAAAACTTGCACAGTCATCGACGCTCTGGTCAATAAACAGGGTTGGAAAATTGTCTTTCGGGCAAGCTTTGTTCAAATCACGAAAATCCATATATACATGAATCGTGCCTTGCTTCTTGTTGACACGAACAAGGTTTGATACCCATTCCATAAATTGCATGGGGTAGATGAAACCATATTTGAGGATTTTCTCTACTTCAGCCTTTATCATCGCTGCTTTTCAAGGATTGACCATACGAAGCTTCTGGTAGATTGGTTTAACATCAGGATAAGTCATGATTTCATGTTTAACAATTTGTGGGTGGATGTTTGGCATATCCTCATAAGACCAAACAAATATTTCATGGAATTATTTAAAAAATTCAGTGTAGATTCGAATCTCTTTGGGGGAGCAATCCACTCCAACGAAGACATTTTCCACAATGCCAGGGTTTGGGAGATATCAATAGGAATCGTTGCAACAATACTTTCCATGTTTCCTTCAGTGTATATTCTATGCATATCCATAGGGTTAATAGGACAAGGGCTATCTCCATTCATGGTTGTAACAAACTCTCATGCCTCTATTCTCCTGAGCTCGAGAAGGAAATAAGATCTATAGTGAATATCATCCCAAGGTCTGTCTAGACCAGTCATTTCCTCCAGAATCACCTTGTTAGAGGGAAAAATTATTTCCAAAGGGTCGTGAGCAGCGAGAGATTATTGATCCCAAATAGGCTCGCGAACTATATCTAGCTCTTGTGGGGGATCCAGATGAGGGTTGGTCGAGGCCTGCTGGACAACATTGTATGCAACCTCAGCAGCAGATAAGGGCATGGCCATCCCAAGGTTCCCTACCCCTTCCATCAAAGCCTATGGGGAAGTTAAATCCCACTTGTTTTGAAAAATGACACTTGAAAAATTGTAGACTTCAGTTGGATGAGGATGACTGAAATAAACCTTACATCATTGGAAGGCGACAAATAATCAAAATTTCCCATCAAAGAAGAAAACATCTGGCACCTAAGTTGGCAGTTCCTGGTTGCAGGTTATCAATCATCGGGACCATGTATTCCCCCGATGAAGGGTCTGGATGGGAGAAGGATAAATAGTCAACAGTTATAATCCATCCTTCATGCGGAAAGCATAAGACCCTAAAAATGGTGGCTACAACCACATGCATTGTGTAATTCCAACTCCATCCTAAAAAAATATTGTAGTCGATAGGTGCATCGACTAATTCAACTTCGACGCACACGGTTTTACCCTCCAACTACATGGGAAAAGAGGGAATTAGACCATGTGGTCTGAACAATAGACTGTCAAATGTTGTTATCAATGTGGGTGACAGAGACAACTCAGGGTGGCCAATGGCCTTCCAACATACCAACGACATCACACAAATCGAGGCACTCTCATCAAGCATCGTATGAAAAATGTTTGATGTCAATGATTTTGTGGTGTACACCACTACTTTATGAAAGGTGACATGGTGAGGAAGACGAGGCTTAAGGTCTATCGGATCGAAAAAGATCATTCCTAAGTTACTGGGCTCAGCCACTCCCAAGGCAGAAAACAATGATTTTCTCTGTGAGGGGAAACTCTAGAGAACCTCCACAATAGACATTGTACAAGGAGTTTGTGCCAGATCCTCCACAATAGAGAAATTATGAGCAGCCCTCATGTTTGGGTTGTGAGAATCCTTCTTGAACACACCTTTAGAGATGTGAGTCATTGTTTCTCCCACTGTCTCCTCAATTTGAAGATGAGTCAATGGGTTGGAGGCCTGTTTTCCAATCTCAACAGATTCGCGCTCTCCGTATTCACAAGTCCTGGTTGATAAATGAGCTTTTGCATTCATCATGTAAATGTTTTCATCTGGGTTGTTTGGATTAGGAGAGGGGGGTCCTTGACTACCCCTAGCCATGCTCGTGGATGTGGAGGCTTGAGCCATATTTTTCCCTTGTGGAAAAGGGTTTTTCAACATAACAGGTTGTTTCTGTGCTAGTATCTTCTGGGCTTCTACAAGCCGAGGGCATAGGTGAGTCAAGTGGTCGTTTGTGAAAAGATTACATGGAAACTTCACCTTTCTCTTTTCATTTTTTCCCTCACCAACATTATTTGCAACTTTTTTATCCCCCTTAACCTTCCTATTTTTCTATTTCTTCTTTGCCTCGGTCTACTAGTTAGCCTTGGGAGTTTTCAATTGCACATTGTGTACAACCAATGTCTGGCCACAGTCTGTTGAATTGATAACTGTTGTAATTGATTAGACAAAATATCCATGGAATTGATTTGTGTTGATCCAATTATGCCATCGGCATGAGGCCCATAATTTTGTTTGTCTTTGTCGAGAGCTTACCATGGTGCATCAGGTAAGATCCCGTATAGCATGCCAGACTGAGAGTAAATCAGTTCCAGCTGCTGGGCTCTCATAATAGTCTCTTCTTCAGAAAATACCCCAGACATTGCTACATCTTTGGACATGCAAGGAAACAAAGACTTTAAGAACCACTCAAGCAAGAATGCAGGAGGGACCTTGACTTTAATCAAACTCTTTCTTCGTCGCCATTCTCGTGTGTGATCCAAAATATGGTCAGATTTCTTCTGCTTGAAGTTGGCCAGCAACTCGATGTTGGCATCGTATCTCACTGACAACTGGAAATGGTTCAAGAAAACCATATCCAGGTCATTAAAGTANAAATACCCCAGACATTGCTACGTCTTTGGACATGCAAGGAAACAAAGACTTTAAGAACCACTCAAGCAAGAATGCAGGAGGGACCTTGACTTTAATCAAACTCTTTCTTCGTCGCCATTCTCGTGTGTGATCCAAAATATGGTCAGATTTCTTTTTCTTGAAGTTGGCCAGCAACTCGATGTTGGCATCGTATCTCACTGACAACTGGAAATGGTTCAAGAAAACCATATCCAGGTCATTAAAGTAAGAATACTTCAAGTTGTCAAGCTCGATATACCATTTTGTTGCACCCCCTATAAGAGTGCATTGAAACAAGAGAAACTGAATTGATTAATCTTTCAATGATTTAAATGAGCACCACGAGTGAAAATTCATCACATGATCACTTGGATATTTGCCAGGATTTCCCTCAAAATTAGAGATGTCAGAAGGAAACTTATTAGGCATGTGGGGCCAATGTGAATCATGACAAATCGAGTCATTTAACAATCTCAACATGTCAGGAAAATGCATAGTTTCCAAAAAGGGTAGTCTTGATTGCAGAGTGTTTACATGAAAATAGGGGCTTGGATTTTGGATAGCACCAAGTTGCCAAGAAAATTTGGACTACTAGCCAGGGTTTTGGTAGATTCCATGATGGCCCTATCCATAGAAAGGGATTTGTGTCTGATGTTGTATCGTTAGTTGATTCCCAAAGTTAAATGACATGGCTTGAGTAGGGATTTCTCCTTGTACAGTGTTCCACAGACCTTGGTTGGGGATGCCCCTAGTCGACCCTCCTGGAATAGGTATTGAACCTTACCTGAGGTTCCACATAGTGTGGGATGGGTTTCCCCTGATCGAAATCCCTTGTGAGGGAAACGATCCATGCCAAGTATTCCCAAGACCTTGCAAGGAGTAAACTCATGTCATCTCTCCCTATGAAGGAATAAACCTTGCACGATATTTTTTTGACTAAATACGGGGTTTCCCCTAGTCGAAAAAGAAGATGAAGTAAAAGTGTTATTTCAAAATGCATCAAACAAAGAAAATGACACTGATACCACCAAAGTCGTGTAGGATGAAGGTCCTTGGCTCCTTCCACTAAACAAAATATAGTTGGCATTATTCCTGATTAGTTGTTGAAACACATCATCGAGAGAAGGGGACAAAGGAAGTATGTGACCCCCACTATAAGGAATAACATTGAAATGGGAAATGGTGCCCACGACAGATCCTTGTAAGGGAGAATTAGAGTTCCCTCCCCCCAAACCCATGGTTTGTAGAGTAGAGTATGTAAGAACTGAGTTAGAGTCAAAAATAGGCATCCCATATGAGAAGTGAGCACCTGAAGCATTATGAATGAAAGGAACAATGGTTGAAACCATCGAAGGAATTGAACCACTGCTCGAAGTAGTAGGTGTCAGGACAATCATGTTCCTGACAGGCAGAGGTGGGGGAGGAGGTACAATGCCCCCTCCTGCGGAAGTCATGATGGGAGTACGAGGACTCCTTGACGAAGTAGCACCAGTTTCTTCCATCACTGCTCGCCAAATAAACTGGCATTCAGGAGAAGTCACCTCGAGATTGACTATCTGAATTAGAAGCGACGCTGATAAGTCGATGATAAGAGGATGTTTTGGTATGAAACCTCCAGTCTCGAGGTTATAAATGATGGATTCCTTCGGAGAAGGAATTATTTTCTTGAATATGGATTGGATACAATTTCCTGTGGCCTGGTAGCTTTGAAAGATCCTTCTTGATCTAGCCTGCATCTCAACAGTGGTGGAGGTGGCTCCAAAGTAACCGACGACATGGATTGAAACCTATGTGAATGGAGGATTTGTTGATATTCCACTTTGTGAAATTATCAACTGACACTATAAGGTTTATCTAGCATGAATCACAAAGCACACACTAAAATTTCCTAAAGGAAAATCAAGCAAACAACTAACTAGTGGGAAGGATAGTTACGACAATTGACACTAGAGAAACTTGCTGGTGCAAGTGAAACTCGAACACGGAAGCACCCTTCGGGTATACTATGCAAATATTAATCTGATGTTTTCCCTAGGTACCATGGTATACCCCCACAGTCACCTGTGTAAGTCCATAAATATAGGCAACTAGGTTTCCATCTCGCAGTCAGTCACCAGGCAGGTGGATCGACAGTCGGGTTAATTGTAATGAGAAGGATAACAAAGTCCAAATCCCTTAAAGGGTGCCACATTCAGTTGGTCTAGAATACAAATAAGGATATTGAATGGATTCGATTTCCACAAGGCTTCGTAGTCAAATGTGATCAGTTTGATTCCCAAAAAAGACCCTCAATATACAATCCCCATTATGTTTGGTCCGACTTTGAAGGGATTATCTCCTCTACCTTTCCTTACATGACCTCGTGTTTATCCCTATGTTAGAGGGGGGTATCGGCTAAATCTTATGGAGATGGACTTTAGACACTCCCTATAACAAACTCCAATGTTTGTTTAAATGGCCTTGAAGAGTTTCCTCTTCACACATATTTCAAGGCCCTAAAAACCTAAACTAGTTGGTGAACCCTACAAACATAAAATCTAATAGATTTTAAGTTAAGCGTTGATTTTATGGGATTTATTTACTCAAATGATATGAACATGCAACTTGTGGTGTTTGGAAAAGACGAAAAAAGAAGAAAACTTTAGAGCATTTATATGAAAAAGAAAACTAGATAATTCAAATTTAAAGAAAAGGCTTGTAAAATCTTTGTGAATGTAAACCTTTCATAACAATGTTCCAAGATCTTATAATTGAAAGTTTCCTAAAATAGATTTTTCGTTTCACAATGCAAAACTACTTATACTTTAAGGAAAACAAGAAAGAACTTTGAAACTTAAACTCTTTTCTTTTCCAAACCGACAACCTACGCTACACTACCAAACTAGGTGCATAACTACATGCAACAAATTGTTTTTGATTTTTTGAAATGCTTAAACAAGAAAAACACAAATAGAAGGTTCTCTTTTTGTTTTTTAAAGCATAAAATAGGATGAAGGGAAAATAGAACCCAAGATTAACATAGACCCTAGGCCAATTGCGTAAACGTAGGGATTCAAAAGAACCCAGAGGATGATCTAAAACTTGAAAGATCACTTTAAACCTCTAGGGAAAACAAAAGAATATCAAGAAACAAGTTGAAACTGAATATTTAACCCAACCAAAGACCATTAACAGAGACCCTTTAAAGTCCAAGAAAGGCCTGAGAAGCCCAAGGCTTATGTAAGGAAAGAGAAAAACTCTTCTCTTTTTAAAAACCCTTCAAGACACAAAGACATGGGTTGTTGCACCAACTGCCTGCGTATGTATGCAGGTTGTATATAGTGTAGACTGCATATGTACGTGGGTTGAGCCAAAGAAGGGCACATACACGTCTAATAGTTTTCAAAAATAAAAAGACTTGGTAGACTGACTAGGTAAGGAAATCTCGTAGGCACCTAGAAGGTGGCCAGAGACCCTAAATTGACTCAGTAAACCTAAAAAAACTCAAAAATAAATTGAAAAAACCAATGTAAACCAAAAACATCCCACTAAGACCCTATAGAGACTCCCTAGTGGAGTCTCCAATTCTGCGATTGAGAAAAATCCCCCTATTACTATATTGGGTTGGAATAAAGGAAGAGCAATAACTTCCCTTAAAATACAGTCCTAATCCTAAGCTATCCCAAAACTATCCAAGCAGAGAGACAAAAGAGAATAAGGAAGATTAGTACGTGTACCTTAGGCCCTAACGTTTGATGTAGACTACCTTCAACTTTTTAGCTTCCTAAGCTGCGGGTCTCCTCCCAAATCTGACCTACAAGAACACTTAGGAAAACAATGATACAAATATAAAATATCTACTTATCAATGTTAGTGTTCAGATATAAAAATATATGCATTTAATCAATAAAGATATGAAGACGCAATGTATCGGGACAAGAAAATAACTCTTTTATTCAAACTTAAGATTAAAATATTACAACCTTCTCAATGGCATATGCTTTGCGAACCAGGTCCGGGCTCCTCTTACTGCTGCTCCAAGTGCATCATTCCCATACCGCCTCTCTGTTGGACATAGTGTCATTGATGTCAATAGTCAATGTGATGATCTGTTGTTAATGATGAATTACCAAATATGAGATTGTCATTGATGTCAACAGTATATCAATTAGCAGAAGATGTCAAACAGTATCCATATATCAGAAGAGTAAGCTCAAGAGGAGGAGAGAATAGTATGAAGATCAAAATATCAGAAGGGAAAATGCAGTACGTGATTATTTTTTATCATGATATAATCAACAATGTTCCTATGATAGCGAACACAAAAGGATAGGATAAGCGAGGTAAGATCTGAGATATCATTCATGCGAACTTCTGTCAATCGTTGGATCATTCTAAGTGGAAGGACATGATAATCCATAAGAGCGTCACTGTAGACAGATCGAGTTGTTGATCTAAGATCCTCATCAAACAAACATCCTTCACTTCGGTTCTAATGATGTGAGGAACTTATGCTCCGTCAGTTTGAGATTTGAAATCCCAGAGCCTGAAAATCCGAAGTGAATAAGGATCATCGGATTTGGAGGACATAAAGAGGACCATTGGATCAGGGTTGTTGATCAGAAGACCACGTCAGCAAGGATGCATGGGAGATCCACGTCAGTGAGCCTCGTCGACAAGGACACGTGGAACACCACATCGGCAAAGACACATGGCATAATTAGATGATGACAACTATCAAGAGAAAATTGACTCATGCCATGTCAACAAGTGATGTAAGGAAGTTATGTCACTCCAGGAGAATTGCTTTGAGATTTTTACCATGAATGGATGTCAAAAGTCCTGAAGTCCTGAAGGATGAAGGTCTGAAGTCGCTCTCAGTCGTCAATCTAAGATACTCTTCAGATACTATCCTAACCGTTAGATTAAGGAGATGAACATGTGTCACATCGGGAGATCTATGTCAACGTCAGCAAGAATATGTGACAGACCACATCAATAGTCTACGTCAGCAAGGACATGTGGCACAGTCAGAGAAAGACAAGTATAAAGATGAATTGACATTTCTAGTACGTGAAAATCATGAATTAGAGTGACACGTGGTATCTACTCAGCTCGTGACACATCAACAAGTGACGTAAGAAAATTACATCACTCCAAGAGTTTTGTTTCGGGAGATATACCATTATCACTTGCCCAAAGTTTCTAAGTCCCGAATGCTAGAGTCCCAAAGTGGACACAAGATGTCTGACCTAAAATATCACTTCGAGAGCATTCCTAATCATCGATCTACTATAGTGGAGGGATAGCGCAGCGGAAACGTTAACCGACAACAAGAGGTCTCCACCATTGATGACTTAGACAACAGGTGATTATTCCAGAGGAAAATGGAGCAACGTTTATTCAAAATCTTTAAAGTCGATAATGTCGAAGTCCTGAGTTGGACATAAGTCGTTCAATCGGAAATATTGCTTCGGGATTATTCTCAACCTTTGATCATACTACAACGAAATTTGAGGCCTGAGAATTCCAAAGCCCGGAGACACGAAAGGATCTCGACCGTTGATCAAGAGAGGGACATGTGTCAACAGTTTTTCATCTCTGGATCATTGACATACGGAGGAAAGAAGGGGTTGAGACTCATAATATCCGAAGTCTGGAGACCCGATGGAGATATCGACCTTCGATCTGATGTTCGGTTGCATAATAGTCTGAATACCCAGAGTAAATGGCATCCATCCATCACAACGCTTGATTAAGTCTTGGTTATCAGATTAAGGAATGAAAGGATAGATGTAAGGATCGAAGATAACCATTGATCTGGTTCTGAGATATAATGTGAATCGTCTGATCTATTACACAATATCGTATTCGAGATATTTAAAAGGTTTGAAGTCATGAAGGCCCGAAGGGAGAAGACCCAGAGTCTCAACAATCGTCCATCCCATCGGGAGAATGAATCATGGTTGCTAAATTGATAAGTTCTCATGCGCTCATCTCGCCTAACGTGAGGTCACCATCATTGATCATATGGTCGAGAGATTTTAAAGGGAAGAATGTATGGATCGCTTAAGTTGTTAAGCATGTGGTTCTACGCCATTGATCATATGAACATGGTTTGAATGAAGTGTCAATCTTTGTTAGCACAAATATGAAGGAAATCGATCCATGACTGTGATCAATTTGTAAAAGGAAAAGGGGATGATAGGTGGAACATTAAAGGCACGGATTGATAAATTGGTGGTCCCAAAAGTTATCGTAAATGAATAAGTTAGTTATAACTTGTTGCACAAGTCGGGTCAACAATTTAAACAAGTTTTGAGCATAAGCCACTATAAATAAAACCATGATTGGTTCACTTGAAACGGTGCTTGTGTATGAAGCGTGGCTTGAAAAGTGAAGAGTCGGATCTGGACCTGAGGTCCGTGCAAATATAAGAGAGACATGTAGAAGCGAAGATAGAGTAAATATATTCGAGGAAAGATAAAGCGAAGAAGGCGCAAATTTCAGAGAGAAGATGAAATGCGGCAGGGATGATTTTAAGGATGGAAATTTATTTTAAAATGTAGAAACCTTGATGAAACTTACTAATCCTTCAGATGACAACTATAAATGATTGGCGATATTTTTGTAAAACTTTTCAAATTTCTAAGGATTTTATATAGTTTTTATAATTTTTTGGCGATTTTTAAGGTAAAATAATTTTATCCTATATAATTTGGGCGAATCATTTTTAAAATAGCAAATCTCATTTTTGGAAAAACCATGGAAAATTAGCCCATGAGAGAAATTTAGCCCCTAAAATCATCCCTGAAATGCGGTGATGAGTGTTTTATGATATACCTATGATCATGAGATAGAGTTGATTCTATAATGGATCACTACTACTAGAGTTGAATAAACTCTATTTGGATAGACTGGGTTCTATCAGCAAGCTAGGTCTTGCAACAAGCTGGGTCTTGCCTAAGAGTTGGTGCTCCTTACTTCAGTTGGTGCTGAAACAAATCAGTTGATGCTGGGAAAATCCTCTTTCACATATATTCATATTACTATATTCATATCAATTATACAAAATCTAATACAAGCATCTGGTGTCTTTGTGTCCATTGTAATTATGATTTGATTGTTCTTAATATGTTCAAATAT
>JASDQU010102195.1:212350-242844 GCA_032191745.1 Picea mariana | reverse complement strand
TTAGAGAAAGGTTCCTTCAACACAGTTTAACCACTGGAAGGTAGATCCTGAAGAAATGGGTGGACAAATGGCTCTCTCCGCAATTGAACCTCCCTTAGTTGATGGAACAGATTATTCCTCATGGAGAGAAAATATGAAACAGTATTTGAAGTCAAAAGGATTTGAAGTTTGGAATTTAGTAGTAAGTAAGCCTTGGGATTTAACTACATCAAATAATTTATCCAAAATTACAGTCCAAAGAAGAGCAAGGAAGAACAATGAAGTGGCATTGAAGATTCTTCTCAATGGATTATCATATACAGTCAAGGCAAGCATAGGACTATGCACATCTGCTAAGGACTTATGGATGAAGTTAGAAAAGATGTATCAAATAAAAAATGAAGACACAGAAGACATTCCTATCAAGGATGAAAATGAAGACTCGGCCATCGATAAAGGTAAGGACTCTCCACAATATTTTGATTGCAATAACAATGGTATTGACTCCTCCCCTACAAGAAAAGAAGAAGAATCAGATACAATAACATAATGTTTTGTTAGCACGTATCCCACGGTAGAAGAAGAATAAGAACTATCAAAGGCCAAACAAAAGGTTGATTGGAGTCTCTGTGAATACCTCTATGACCACAATGAATCATACTATAGATATATTCATGACTACACTAAATAATTTCTTGAAAAGAGTCAAACGAATGTCTTGGAAATAAAGGAAATGCTCAAGGACAGTGAAAACATAATATATGAGCATGAAAATCATTATAAGAGAAAGAATAGGAGATCAAGAAGATGAAGAAACAAATTATTCAAGTAAAAGAAAAGGAGAAGGAAGATGATGAACTTAGCAATCAGAAGCATATCCTAGAAATAAAAGAAAAGTTGAAAGACAATATAGAAATCATATATGAGCAAAATATTCAGTTAGAAAACAATGAAGAAGAGATCAAAATATTGAAAACAAAAGTTGTTGATCTAACAAAAGAAAAGGAAGAAGAAATCGAGAGACTGAAAAATGAAATCAGTCAAGCAAAGGAAGAGGAAATCGAGAGACTGAAAAATGAAATCAGTCAAGCAAAAGAAGAAAAGAAGGAAGATGACGAACCAAGAAAAAACCTTGCAGATATAAAAGAACTAAGGGAAATCTATGTCAACCTTAAAATCCAACTTGAATAAGCCAAAAGGAGAGAGGAGGTAGTAAGGAACCATTTGGACAAAAATGAAGAATCTTGTCATGAATTGGAGGCAGAAGTTGTGAATCTTAGAAAGAAGGTTGAGAAGTCAAACACCCAAATCAAGCTCTTGAACAGATCCATGACCCTGTATGAGATCTTGGATAGTCAGAGATCACCAAATGACACATCCGGTCTTGGATACAACAAGGAAGAAATCAATACTCCTAAGAAATCTGATGCAGACCTTCATTCGTAAAAGGTGAAAATAGGTCTGGCACAGTTCCTTCAGTTGTAAAGGATGAAAATAGGTCTAACACAGGTCCTTCATTTGTAAAGGATGAAGACAGGTCTAAAACAACTCCTTCATTTGTAAAAAGTGAAAGCAGGTGTGACTCGGGTTCTTCACGTTCAAAGAATAAAAGCAACGCTACAAAATTTAGAAGATCAGATCAAGGAAGACATCCATAAGCTATTCATATACCTCAAAGCAAGTTCAGAAGAGAGACACCTTTATGGATGAATCAAAGAAGTTATGAAAGTGCTTTTAACGATTATTGTTTTTCTTGTAATGAATATGGTCATAAAGCCTTAGATTGTAGGCATCATGGAAGAAAACAAGTTGGTAGGTTCAACAATAGTATAATATGTTGGGACTGCAATCATGTTGGACATATTGTTACACTATGAGATTCTATAGTTGTTGTGGATATGGCCACAAATCCTATAACTATTGGAACTCAAGAAAACAATCAATGAGAAATTTGTCATACAGTACGATAAAATGAGTAAATGGAACATAGAAGAAAAATGAAGTTGCAGTAATAGATGATCATAGAACAAAGTTCAAGAAGCCATGACACTCACACATGTGGTTAGAAAAGACTAAACAAGTGAACAACAGTGAAGTTGATTGTTGCAAAAATAATTGCAACCATGTGACAAGCATAGTATAAAGTTGTCTTAGACAACTTTAGAGCAATGTATAATAAAGAATCATCTTGGATAAAAACAGATGCATCCGGTTGAAGACCGATGAGAATCAATGGGAAAATCCAAGAGTTGTTTGAATAAGATGAGATAGAATTGCGTAGTGTTCCAGTAGGATAGTAGCATCCGCAGAAGGAACATTCTGATGTACAAAATGAGGTACATGACATCCTGTAGAAATAACAAGTGGAGAACAATCAGTAAAAACTCAAGGGAAGTTTTGGTTAGTAAATAAGAAATTAATTAGAATAAGTCTTGAAAAGACTCGATCACTACAAAAATTTATATCAAGAAGACTACTCATTTGAAACAAAAAAATCCCAATCAACTGAGATAAGAAGTTAGTTAACAGGGGAAGAAACCTTGTCGGGAAGAACTACCTTTTCAGAAACAAAGGGGGAGAGTAGTCATAAGCAGAGAGAGAGCATACTGATAGGTGGATTCATTCAATTATGGTAGGCATAACATGACTCCAGGAAGAGTTACCCAAGCTCAGATACTGGTCAGTAACATACAAAGCTTTACTACAGGAGGAAAAAACCTTTCCCATTGATGTCAAAGGGGGAGAGAAACTTCATAAGAAGAAAACTTCATAAGAGGAAAGAATCATCACAGGGGGAGTTTTGTATATGAAGTTAGTTTGTTTCCCTCAATGACAAAGGGGGAGATTGTTGGACATATTTTCATTGATGTCAACAGTCAATGTGATGATCTGTTGTTAATGATGAATTACCATAGATGAGATTGTCATTGATGTCAACAGTATATCAATTAGCAGAAGATGTCAAACAGTATGCAGATATCAGAAGCGTAAGTTCAGGAGGAGGAGCGAACAATATGAAGATGAAAATCTCATAAGGGAAAACGTAGTACATGATTATTGTTGATCACGATAGAATCAACAATGTTCCTATGATAGCGAACAAGGAAGGATAGTATAAGCGAGGTAAGATCTGAGATCTCATTCATGCAAACTTTCGTCAGTTGTTGGATCATTCTAAGTGGAAGGACAAGATGAGCCATAAGAGCAACACTGTAGACAGATCGAATCGTTGATCTAAGATCCTGATCGAATGAACATCCTTCACTTTGGGTCTAATGATGTGAGGAACTTACACTCCGTCAGTTTGAGATTTGAAATACCCAAAGCCTGAAAATCCCAAGTGAATAAGGATCGTCGGATTTGAAGGACATAACGAGGACCATTGGATTAGGGTTGTTGATCAACAGACCACGTCAGCAAGGATGTTTGGGAGATCCACATCAGTGAACCTTGTTAGCAAGGATGCGTGGAAGACCACATCGGCAAAGACACATGGCATAATCAGATGATGAAAACTGTCAAGAGGAAATTGACTCATGCCATGTCAACAAGTGATGTAAGCAAGTTATGTCACTTCGGGATAATTTATTCGGGATTTTTACCACGAACGAATGTCAAAAGTCCCAAAGTCCCAAAGGACAAAGGTCTAAAGTCTCTCTCATCCATCGATCTGAGATACCCTTCGGATACTATCCTGGTTGTTTGATCAAGGATATGAACATGTGTCACATCGAGAGATCTACGTCGACGTTAGCAAAAATCTGTGACAGACCACGTTATCAGTCTATGTCGGAAAGGACACATGGCATAGTTAGAGAACGACAAGTGTCAAGATGAATCAACATTTCTGGTACGTGAAAATCATGAATCAGAGTGACATGTGGAAGCTACTCGGCTCATGACACGTCAAAGAGTGACGTAAGCAACTTACGTCACTCCGGGAGTTTTGTTTTGGGAGATATACCACCATCACTTGCCAAAATTTTCTTAGTCCCGAATGTCGGAGTCCCAAAGTGGACACAAGACGTCCGATCTGAACTATCACTTCAGGAGCATTCCTGGTCGTCAATCTACTACAGTGGAAGGATAGCGCAACGGAAATGTTAACTGACAGCAAGCTGTCTCCACCGTTGATGAATTACATAGCAAGTGATCATTCTGGAGGAAAATGGAGCAGCGTTTATTCAAAACCTCTGAAGTCCCTAACACAGAAGTCACGATTCGTACATAAGTCGTTCGATTTGAAAGATCGCTTCATATGTATTCTCAATTATTGATCATACTACAACGAAATTTGAGGCCTGAGAATTCTGAAGCCTAGAGATGCGAAAGAATCTTGACCGTTGATCAAGAGAGGGACACGCATCAACGATTTGTCAGCTCTGGAAGATTGACATATGGAGGAAAGAAGGGGTTGAGACATGAAATATACGAAGTCTGGAGACCTGAAGGAGATATCGACCGTCAATTTGATGTCTGGTTGCACTCACAACCTTTGATCAAAATACAATGGAAGGATAGCGTAAGCATAATAGTCTAAAGAGCCGGAGTAAATGGTGGCCATCCATCACAATGCTTGATTAAGTCCTGGCCATCGGATTAAGGAATGAAAGGATAGATGTAAGGATCGAAGATAACCATTGATCTAGTTCCGAGATATAATGTGAACCGTCTGATCTATTCAGTGATATCGTAGTCAGGATATTTGAAAGGTTTGAAGTCACAAAGACCCGAAGGGTGAAGACCCAAAGTCCCAACAATCGTCCATCTCATCGAGAGAAAGAATCATGGCCGTTGAATTGATAAGCACTCATGCGCTCATCTTGCCTAACCTGAGCTCACCGTCGTCGGTCATATGGTCAAGAGATTTTAAAGGGAAGAATGTATGGGTCGCTTAAGTTGTTAAGCATGGGGTTCTATGCCATTAATCATATGAACATGGTTTGAAGGAAGCATCGATCTCTGTTAGCACAGAGATGAAGGAAACCGATCCATGACTGTGATCGATTTGTAAAAGGAAAAGGGAATGCCAGGTGGAACGTTGAAGACTCAGATTGATGAACTGGTGGTCCCAAAAGTTATTGTAAATGAACAAGTTAGTTATAACTTGTTGCACAAGTTGAATCAACAATTTAAACAAGTTTTGAGCATAAGCCACTATAAATAAAACCATGATTGGTTCAATTGAAATAGTGCTTGTGTATGAAGTGTGGCTTGTAAAGAAAAGAGGCGGATCTAGACTTGAGGTCCGTGCGTATATAAGAGAGACATGTAGAAGCAAAGATAGAGTAAAGATATCAGAGGAAAGATAAAGCGAAGAAGGCGCAAATTTCAGAGAGAAGATGAAATGTGGTGATGAGTGTTTTATGATATACCTCTGATCATGAGATAGAGTTTATTCTATAATGGATCACTACTACTGGAGTTGAATAAACTCTATTTGGATAGACTACGTTCTATCGTCAACTGGGTGTTTCTTGAGAGTTGGTGCTCTCCGAGGAGTTGGTGCTCCTTACTTCAGTTGGTGCTGAAACAAATTAGTTGATGCTGGGAAAATCCTCTTTTACATATATTCATATTACTATATTCATATTACTATATTCATATCAATTATACAAAAGCTAATACAAACATCTGGTGTCTCTGTGTCCATTGTAAGTATGATTTGATTGTTCTTAATCTATTCAAATATGTTTTAACTACTGACTTGCGAGAAGAAAAATATAGAATAGTCCACATACTAATTCACCCCCCCTCTTAGTGTGGGTGGTGTGTTCAACACTCTCAAAATAAACTGATCTCTTTGGGAAAAGGGAAGGGATTACATAAAGAGAAAATGTTGAAAGGGAATGTTGAGGCCAAATCTTAGAAATGGCTGCAAAACTTGGGCTAGAAGGGGAAGGGATGTTGTAAGCATTTCATTGTCCTCTTGCTTGATTATGGAATGAGACCCCAAGACCTCTTTTTATATGACAAAAAGATGGTTTCAGTTTGGGGATAGGCTACAATAGGTAAAATGGTTGGGAAACCATCGATAGCATGTAAACTTTTTCGAATTCCTTGAAAGTTTTTATTTTTTGCAACTTTTGGAGGTAAACGCGGGCTATTTAGCATGCAGCCTGCATATGTATGTGGAATGTCTAGTATGAAACATGCTTGTGTATGCGGGAAGTAGTGAAGCAGGGCACGTACATGCTCCAAAAAATGTTTTTTTAAGAGAGATCATCGATAGTGGTTTGGCAAATTGTGTAAGTAAAACGACCAATGCCATGTATGCATAGGTAGAGCATTTTAGGGATATAAGAGGCTTATTGTTGGATCATTTTTTCATTGATGTCAAAGGATTTATTTCAAAGGAACAATGTCTTGTCATAGTATATCGATGTAGTATGTATGGTCATTGTTGTAAATGAATTAATGTCAAGTGAAGTCATTGATAAATGATGCATAGATGAAGATCGATCAATGTGTTGTCATTGATATATGATGCATAGATGATGTCATGCATAGATGAAAGTGGATCGATGTGTTGTCATTGATATATGATGCATAGATGGATTGATGCATTAATGTATTGATCGTTGGATCATGTGGTCATGCATAGAATCATTGACAAAGGGACAATGTCATAGTGATGTGTTATCATGGGTTATTCCAGTTGGATTGATGTAAATATGACTCATTATTTTCTTGTCATGGTTGATAGGAAGTACAAATGGATGAACTACAAAGTGATCCCCTTATGGTGAAATACCTCACAAGAAGACACTTTGCGGTTGAGTTATCCTGGAAGTATGGTTAGAGAACCCATGCTTAATTGTAGAATAATGAGATGAAGATCAATGAATTTGTTAGTGAAACTATCCTAGATGGATAGTTCTTGTCATGCCATTTCCGGTGGTATGTGTAACGTCACATAACTCCTCATGGTTTGAGAGTTATGTCCTTGCGAAGTTGGAGGACCCTCATGTGTTGTCTAGAAGCCCCAAAAAGTGAAAGAAGTCAAATTATTTACAAAGAAGAAATTATTTAAATAATAAAGTAAAGTGATGAAGTCAAAGAGGATTATTTAAATAATAAAGTTAATGGAGAACTTTCTAATTATGGAAAGTATTTATAAGTGGGTTAACCCTAAAATAAGTAAAGTGGCCATGTGAACAAAGTGTCTAAGTGGACAAGTTGGATAAAGGTGGATATGTGGGAAAATGGTTATGTGGATAAAGTGGATATGTGGACAAAGTGGCCTAGTGGATGCTTCTAAGGAAGCTACTTGGAGAGTATAAATAAGAGGCAAGGGTCTCTTGTAAATATATCTCTCTTGAGAATATATTGAAGATCTATTCTAAGTACGAGAGTGATTGAAAGTTCTCATGGATGCATCAAATTTTCTGTAAGTTTGAGATCTTGACAGAGAAAGTTTCAGAAGTTCAGAAACCCTAGTTTTTGAAGGAGCACACGGGCTGCAGTGAGACAAAGCCCATACATATGCAGGCTACAGTGAGGTAGGGTGCGTACACACACGGGCTGAAGGAGATCAAAGCATGTACAGTTGAAGGAAGTCATGGATACTTGAGTATGAGTTGGTGCCAGGATCCTAAAGGATGAAGCAAGTTCCATATCTTCATTCTATGGGCTCAGATCTTCCATAGAATTTTTGGTATGGTTACATGATTATTTTGATGGATACTCTTGCTTATGGTATGGTGAATCTTAAGGAATTCTTGGTATGGTTGTTGTGATATTGTTTTATTGGTTCATTGACTGAGTGAGAAACACTCTTATGTTTTAGTACTTATATGGTTGCCATAGTAAACTGGTTACTTATACATGATTGAGTAACATTCATATTGTATGGTTGAGGAGCATGAGTAAGTTGTTGGAGAGCATATATGTGTTGTGATTGGTTATGGTATAGTTTGGACAGTGAAGGGAATAAGTGGATGTGACAAAGGATGCAAAAGATCTAAGTTTTCATGGAGAGAGAAAACCCTAGTTCTTGAGGAGACACACGCGGGCTATTGTGAGACAGACCGCGTACATACACGGGTTGCACTATTGGTAGGGCATGTACATACACACGTCACACTACTGATAGGTCACTTACCTGTTGAATGATCAGTATATGTTGAGGATTGAATCCTCTTCTCAGTTGGTGCTGAGTTGTGTAAGTTGAGTCTTTCATTGCAGAGTTCGTTCTCTTATGGAGTTGATACTCTATTCAGTTGTTGCTGATAAACCCAAGGATTGTAGTCCATAATAAAAATAAAAGTGTACATACATCTTGTGTTCTTTGTTTTTTTTGTGGTGATGGCTTATTTATGATATATGTTGTTATATGTTGTTGATATATGTTCACATACAACTAGTTATAAATGTCACTAATAAGTGATGAGTAAATGGTGATTTCTAACTAAGGAGGTTTTGTGAAGGGAAGTGAAAAATATCCCTACACTGATTCACCCCCCTCTCAATGTGCTCGATGTTTCCAACAATTGGTATCAGATCAGGCCTTTACTAAAGCCTTAACAATCTTGGAGGAGATCCATGGACACACAAATGGATGATGAAGTTCCAATCCTTGATGAGAACAATTATTCAACATGGAGAATAGAAATGAAATTGTATTTGAAGGAAAAAGGAGTAGGTGTTTGGAAAGCAACTATTGGTGGATTGGTTCCTTTGAAGAACAAGTCAAAGTTTGCAGCTCAAAAGGAAGAAAAGAGGAATGATGCATTGGCTCTCAAAACCATTCTCAATGGACTCTCAATTTCTATCAAAGAGAACATGGGATAATGCACTTCTACCAAGGATCTATGGCTAAATCTAAAGAAGACATACCAAGGAAAAAAGGAAGACACTAAAGACAACTCCATCAAGAACAATGAAGGTAAAGAATCTCCACAATCCTCTGATTGCAATAATTCTAAATGTGATGATTTTGAATGTTTCTCTACATGTGAAGAAGAAGATCTAGAAATAGTTTTTGAAGAATCAGATGATAATTATCCCATGAAAGAAGTAGAAGAAGAACTTTCAAAGCTTAAAAAGAAATTTGATTGGGGTCTATATGAATACAACTATGACCATAGGTATATAGTCTATAGATATCTTTCTAAGAACACTAAAAGGTTTCTTGAAAAGAATCAAAAGGATATTTTGAAACTAAAGAAAATGCTCAAGGAACAAGAAGAAAGTAAAAGGTCTCAATTAGAAGAAAAAGAAGAAGAGATCAAAAGACTAAAGAATGAAATAGAAGAAAATAAGAAGGTAGATAATGAGATTAGCAAAAGTCTTGAAGTTAATATCCATCTCAATACCTAAATTGAAGAAGCCAAAAGGGTAGAAGAACTACTGAAGAATCAAGTAAATGAAAAGGAAGAGTCATGGCATAAGTTGGAAGTTGAAGTTGTTGATTTTAGAAAGAAAGTAGAGAAGTCAAACAAATTCTTGAATATCTCAACAATATTGAATGAAATCTTGGATAGTCAAAGATCACCAAATGATAAATCAAGTCTTGGATACAACAAAGAAGCTATACATGTTGAAGCAAGCACCTCAAAGAAGCTTGAGGTAAGTCCCTCATTCTCAAAAGATGGAAATAATGTTGCAAGTCAACCATCTACACAAGGGAAGGAAACTTTCAAAAGAACAAATCAAGGAAGACATCAAGAAGCCATCTTTACACCTCAAAGAAATTCAGAAGAGAGACACCTTCAAGATGGACACCAAAGAAGCAAAGGTATTAAAATGTTTTTCATGGTCACTGTTACTCATGTAATGAATATGGTTACAAATATTTGGAATGCAGATATTATGAAAGGAGAGATAATGAAAGATTTCATAACACCCTAAGGTGTTGGAGATGTAATCAAGTAGGAAACATTACTGCTCATTGTCACACCATGAGATGCTACACCTGTAGTGGATTTGGACACAAATCCCAGGATTGTTGGAACACAAGAAGACAATCCATGAGGAGTGTTTCATAAAGTATGACTAGAAGAACACATGAGGCTAGAAGAGAAGACAATGTTGGAAAGATGGAAGCTCGGAGCTCAAGTTATGAGAAGATGGAACACCTTCATAAGTGGGTAAAGAATATTGAAAAATCAAAAAAGAATGGAAGCCCTAAGGCAAGCTCAAGCTTGAATTCTTTTGAAGAATACGTGGGTTACATTGGTAACAGTTGCATACATATGTGAGATGATATATAAATAGGTCGCGTAAATACACGAGCTATCTATATAGAAGGCCGCGTACATGTGGTAAAAGCCTTGGAAAGTAGGCTCTGCAAATAATTTGCATCTTGGTGTGATGGTATAACTTTGTCTTGCAGGGTCTGACATGGTTTGTTGCAGGTTTTCATGATTACATGTTGGCATACATAATTGATCTGTGTTTGGTGATGACATATGGTTGAGTGTTGAAAGTCTATCCTTGATGCATTATACTAACTATAGAGTTTGGATTGAGGTTTTTTCTGTTGAGGAACAATGTTGGCTATGACAGTTAAGTTGTGGCACTTTGAATGAGATATATCATAATGATGATAGCTAGAGATATCATTGATCTGTTGTGGGACACTTCTAGTACATGTATTTTTGGATTCTTAGTTTTTTTTGGAGTGAATGGAGGTTGAGGTAGATCTATTAGGGTACATGGTTGGTACATATGTGAGTTCCATTGATATATCTTATGATGTATTGTTAGAGGAATATTTGTTGGATATCTTGGTGCATGAATTTGGCATGTAGTTGAGCTACATATTGGGACATGTAGTTGATGAGTTGATGAGGTGGTCATTTTGTACACCATTGATGAGTCATAGCTTGATCTATATTTGATGCATGATTGGTACCCTTTTGGTACATTATTAGAGGCACCTACTAGCAACATGTTTGGCACGTGGTTTATGGTTGATATGGCATACATGTATGGGAACACATCTTGATTGTAGTTCATCTTGTTGAGGTTTGGTGCATGGTTGATGTACTTGCTTGATACAAGTGGTGATACATGTTTAGTGCAATGTTGGTACACTCATAGATGGTATATGTTTGTGGGTGATAGTACTTGGCTAAAGTACATCATTAGTATTAATTTTTTAGCATATACTTTGGTACATGATGATGGGATGATATAGTTGAGACACTTGTTATGATGATTGAGGGTTGAGATACATGGTTGTGGCACTTGGTTCATGGTAGAGGCATATCACGAGTGATATGACACTTGTTTGAGGCACATGGTTGGAATGTTGGTAGAGGCATATGGTTGGTACATAGTTGGCACATGTTCTTGGCATATGGTTGATACACTCCATTGATGATATCTTATGGTATATTGTATACTATTGATGTACATGGTTGATGTAAAAAAGTGTTGTTCATGGTTGGCACACAATATGGCATAGGATGTACATGGTTGATGTACATGGGTGTTGTGCATGGTTGGCACACAATATGGCATAGGATGTACTTGGTTGATGTTTTGTTCATGATTCTCTGTTCATTATTGAAATATATTTTTCTTCATGATGTATGGTATGGCATGAGTTTGATGGATGGACAGGTCCAAGGATCATCATAGGAAGAGTAGATCATTCTTGAAGCAGTTGATCTATGTTTTGGTTGAGCAGTAGCATTTGCAGCAGAAGCATATTGCAGTGGTAGCATATTGTTCATATTACAAAGAAGATAGGGAGAAACATACCCATAGGGGCAGTCATTCTTCTTCCCATGATTTAAGAAGGAGATATTTATCATATGCAAAAACAAATACTTGGAGAAAGAGAACAGGCTCCAGAGGCATGGTTCTAGGGGGAGCGATGGTCACAAGGGAAGCATGAGCGATATTTCTTCATCATTACATCAGAGTGATATCCCTTGTTAAAAAGAGGAGATATTATTCAGAGGAATACCAAAGGAATCTAGGAAAGGGGAGTAGCCCCAAAGAGAGTTCAGGTAGGGGAAGTAGCCCCAAGGAGAGAACTACCCTTTTCCATTGATTTCAAAGGGGGGGAGATAATCACATTGATGTGATTGAGATGACCATTAATGAAGAGAAATTCCATGTCTACATGTTTCCATCAATGATTGGTGTTGACATCAATGTTGGTATTTCCATCAATGCCAAAAGGGGAGATTATTGGATCATGTTGTCATTGATGTCAAAGGAAAAATGTATTCTCATAGTATATTGATGTAGTATGTATTGTCATTGTTGTAAATGAATTAATGTCAAGTGAAGTCAATGATAAATGATGCATAAATGATGTCATTCATAGATGAAGATGGAGCAATGTGTTGTCATTGATATACGATGCATAGATGATGTCATGCATAGATAAATATGGATTGATGTGTTGTCATTGATATATGATGCATAGATGGATTGATGCATTAATGTATTGATTGTTGGATCATATGGTCATGCAAAGAATCAATGACAAAGGGACAATGTCATAGTGATGTGTTATCATGGGTTATTCCAGTTGGATTGATGTAAAGATGACTCATTATTGTCTTGTCATGGTTGATAGGAAGTATAAATGCATGAACTCCAAAGTGGTCCCCTTATGGTGAAATCCCTCACGGGAAGACCTTTTGCGGTTGAGTTATCCTAGAAGTATGGTTATAGAACCCATGCTTAATTGTGTAATACTGAGATTAAGATCAATGAATTTGTCAGTTAAACTATCCTAGATGGATAGTTCTTGTCATTCCATTCCCGTTGGTGTGCGGAACGTCACATAACTCCTCACGGTTTGAGAGTTATGCCCTTGTGAAGTTGGAGGACCCTCATGTGTTGTCTAGAAGCCCCAAAAAGTCAAAGAAGTCAAAGTTTTTACCAAGAAGAAATTATTTAAATAATAAAGTAAAGTGATGAAGTCAAAGAGGATTATTTAAATAATAAAGTTAATGGAGAACTTTCTAATTATGGAAAGTAGTTATAAGTGGGTTAACCCTAAAATAAGTAAAGTGGTCATGTGAACAAAGTGGCTAAGTGGACAAGTTGGATAAAGGTGGCTATGTGGACAAATGGTTATGTGGATAAAGTGGATATATGGAAAAAGTGGCCTAGTGGATGCTTCTAAGAAAACTACTTGGAGAGTATAAATAAGAGGCAAGGGTCTCTTGTAAATATATCTCTCTTGAGCATATATTGAAGATCTATTATGAGTAAGAGAGTGATTGGAAGTTCTCATGGACGCATCAAAGTTTTCCTAAGTCTGAGATCTTGACGGTGAAATTTTCAGAAGTTCAAAAACCCTAGTTTCTGAAGGAGCACACAGGCTGCAGTGAGCCAGAGCGCGTACATACACAGGCTATAGTGAGGTAGGGCACATACACATGCGTGTTGAAGGAGATCAAAGCACGTATAGTTGAAGGAATTCATGGAGACTTGAGTATGAGCTTGTGTCAGGTTCCTAAAGGTTGAAGCAAGTTCCAAATCTGCATTCTATGAGCTCAGATCTTCCTTAGAAGTTTTGGTATGGTTACATGATTGTTTTGATGGATACTCTTGCTTATGGTATGGTGAATGCTTAAGGAATTCTTGGTATGGATGTTGTGATATGGTTTTATTGGTTCATTGACTGAGTGAGCATCACTCTTATGTATCAGTACTGATATGGTTGCCATAGTAAACTGGTTACTTATACATGATTGAATAACATTCATATTGTATGGTTGAGGAGCATGAGTAATTTGTGGGAGAGAATAGATTTGCTGTGATTGGTTATGGTACATATTGGACAGTGAAGGGCAGAAGTGGATGTTGCAGAGGATGCAGAAGATCTGAGTTTTCATGGAGAGAGAAAAAACTAGTTCCTCAGGAGGCAAACACGGGCTGTTGTGATCCAGACTGCGTACATATGCAGGCTGCACTATTGGTAGGGAACGTACATATGCATGTATCACTACTGACAATTCGCGTACTTGTTGAGAGATTGGTATCTGTTGAGGATTGAATCCTCTTATTAGTTGGTGTTGAGTTGTGTAAGATGAGTATTTCATTGTAGAGCTAGTGTTGGATTTGATACTCTATTCATTTGTTGTTGATAAACCCAAGGATTGTAGTCCATAATAAAAAGAAAATTCTACATACATCTTGTATTCTTTGTGGTTTTTGTGGTAATGGATTATTGATGATATATGTTGTTGATAAACCCAAGGATTGTAGTCCATAATAAAAAGAAAATTCTACATACATCTTGTGTTCTTTGTGGTAATGGATTATTGATGATATATGTTGTTGTTATCTGTTGTTGATATATGTTCACATCCAATTGGTTATAAATGTCAGTAATAAGTGATGAGTAAATGGTGATTGCTAACTAAAGAGTTTTTGTGAAGGGAAGTGAAAAAGATCCCTACACTGATTCACCCCCCCTCTCTTAGTGTGATCAGTGTTTCCAACACTTACCACCTAGTCCACTATCATGTGTTGATGTTATGTATGGATAAATCTATTTCTTCTTTAATAAAATAATTTATAATTTGAGTGAGAAAAAGGAGCACCACCTCTATAAAAACTTAGGGGACATTTTTATCCCATGAAGTTGATTCCAATTTTCTTTAACAAGTCTTGGTGAACAACAAGAGGTTTCTCTTGGCCACCCTTCTTCCAAGTAAAGGTGTGGCGAGGCTCTAATATAGTGATTTACAAGAAATTTTATCATGATTTCAACATTAAAATTTCATTTATTTCTCTTCAAGGCCTAGGGTTAAAAATAAGAGTGTAACAACCATGGATATCAAAGTACATACTATATTATGAATAAAATGTACTACTATCCAGGATTAAGGTTAGATACTACCACTTATGTGGCTAGGTGTCTAGAATATCGATAGATAAATATGGATCATTTTCATGTAGCCAAAAATATGAATCCCCTAGGAATACCCTCTTGGAAGTGGGAGGAAATATGGATCGACTTGATTTTTAGATTACCAAACACTTCAAAGGGAAATGACTTGATTTTCATTGTAGTCAATTTTCTAATGATGATAAAACATTTCATTCCAATAAATACTACCAATTAGTCATATGATATTGCTTGAATCTTCATCTAGGAAGTGGTAAGGATACATGGTGTGCCAAAAGTGATTATGACAGATCTTGATTCCAAGTTTACTTCTAATTTTTGGCATAGATTCTTTCATGAACTACACACAAAGATAATATTGTATACAACCTACCAACCAAATATAGATGGCCAAATGGAGAGGGTCGATAAAAGTATAGAATATATGCTAGAGTGTATGTGATGAACCAACCAATAAGTTGGGAAGACTACCTTCCCTTAGTCAGATTTGCTTATCACATTAATTATCACCATTCCATCAAGAAGAACTTTTTTACATTCCTATACATATGGAAGTGTAATTCCCCAATCAGTCGAGATAATTTGGAAGAACAACTAACCCAAGGAAGTGGCACCCTATAAGAGATGGAAAATATAGTAAAGCACATGCAACAAAGTCTAAAAATTTCCTAGGACAGGAAAAAGAGCTATGTATATAAAAAGAGATCAAAATGTGTAACATACTTAAAAAATATAAATAAAACAACATGAATAATATTTAGAGAATTATAAGTGTATAAAACAAAATGCAATAGATAATGAAATCAAACCAAAAGATTATTCCCTTGTATTGTTAATTTCAAAAGAGAGAAATGTTCACAGGCCTCTTCGAGGGGGAAACATCTTTGAGCAAACCTCCAACACAATAACCACTTGTAAAGCATTCCATATCCCTGTATCCCTATAAATATATTCTTAATAGAAAAACATCTAACTACTTGTGTTCTTATCATTAATTGCTACCAACCACCTAGTGGGACTTATTTAATAAAGAGGACCCTTTTTACAATAAGTAACTACCCACTAACTATCTAATTAACCTTATTCAAAGAATATGGTCTTTTACATTAATAAAAATAACTACTAAGTACCCAAAGTAAGGAGGTTAAGGTAGGACCCTAAATTCTATTAAAACCAAGCTTCAAGGTTGGATAAAACGTGTTCCTTAGAGTCAAGATAAAAATAAGCTCCCTTCAACTAGGAAAATGGAAGAAGTTGGCACCCAGATATTGTGTATCTTTCAATCTTTTGATGCAAATGGATGCCATTGCTTACAAATTTTTCTTTCCACTACGTGGTCAGTGACCACTCATGCTTTTTCCCACAAATCCTTTTTAAATAAATATATACATGACCCTAGCCATGTGTTATATTTTGATGCTATATAAATGAAGGACATAGGGGAATTTCTAATTGAGCCTTTGATGATTGTTGACACTAAAAAATAGATTTTATGGAGCATAGTCATATATTAGTAAAGGTCCACTAGAAAAATTAATTAGAGGAAGATAACACCTTCAAATTAGAATTATATATGAGGAATCTCTATCTTAATTTTTTTAATAATGACTTGGCTCTAAACCATGGCCCTTTTTAAAGGAAGGGGATTGTAACACCTCTAGTGCATGCCAATTGTTCTACTAATATTGAATATTGTTATAATATAAGTTACATCTAGAACACTTGTTAGTAGAACAAGTATTATTTAGTTGTTGGGAGGGGGGGGCATAAGTGGAGAATTTATATATTGTTGTTAGATTGTAACACTTATTGGATGTGGTTGGTTATAATATAAGTTACATCTAAAACACTTGTTAATAGAACAAGTGTTATTTAACACTTGTTGTTATGGAATTAATTACATTGAGATAGATTTAGTTTCTTGAACTTAGGAAAAAACAATATAAGTAGGTAACAACCTCATAGGAAGGAGGGATTTTATAGTACGAATGTTCCATTTGTGTACTTATATACATATGTCTTTTACAATTGAGCTTCATGGGAGCTCTAGTCTTTAGGTTAGCGACTCTATCATTTCTAATTGCACAATATTTTTTAAAATACAAATGACACTATTATTTGGATGGTTACACCTTGTGATTTCTTTTTCACTCAAATTTGGGAATATAGGTTGTTCCACAAAATGGGAACAACAATATGTTATAAAATACAAATGACACTATTGGTTGGATGGTTACACCCTGTGATTTCTTTTTCACTCAAATTTGGGAATATAGGTTGTTCCACCAAATGGGAACAACATTGTGGTTTCGTTTTCTTAAATTTGGGGAGTCTATGTCATTCCACCAAATAATGGAAAAGTGTTTTTTTCCTTTATCAATTAGAAAAATAAATAAATATAATATTGAGACAAAGATTATTAGAAAAATAAATAAATATAATATTGAGACAAGGACTATTTGCTTTAGAAACATCATTCTAGTTGATTAAGATTTTTCATACATTGATGTCCACTTTAATGATTAATTTCTATTATTATAATAAAAAGAATAATAAATAATATAATTTACTATCTCACTTAACAAACCATGCAAGTGAAAAATGTGGCTTCTATCCTATCACCCAAACAATGTTAAGTCAAAAGTTTTCAAGCAACATACTACAAGTGAAAAAAAAAAAAAGTAAATAAGTAGATATATTCAAATTTTTCTAATGAGTTTATTATTTTTATGACGTAAAGTTAAGTTTATATATATAATTAATTAATTAATTAACTTTGAATTATTGTAGAATGAATCAAAAATCTTAAATACAAAATTCTTATTAGGAAGAAATTCCATCAAATAAGTAAATTGATACACTTTTTAATTTACTCCCAAAATAGAAAAAGACTCCAATGACCGAGTGTTCAAAAGTATCTCATTCTTGTATCATGATTGTAATCTAGGTTTCAATTAATCACCACAAATAGAACACTTTCCAAAACATATTCTATGCATAACAATATGGTTTTTATATCTTCACATTGAGTAAAATGACCATCCATTTAATTCCAACTTTTGAACCATGTGGAGTTAAGCACATACTATAAAATCAAGTGTTTTTTTTACTCATCAAATTTGAAGTTTAAAAACATCTATTTATAACATTTTCAATGCAAAGGAAGATGAAGAACATTCATTGCACACATTTAATTCCAATTTTACTATAAAATACATTTTCAATGCAAAGGAAGATGAAGAACATTCATTGCACACATTTAATTCCAATTTTACTATAAAATA
Source organism: Picea mariana (assembly GCA_032191745.1). Lineage (NCBI taxonomy): Eukaryota > Viridiplantae > Streptophyta > Pinopsida > Pinales > Pinaceae > Picea > Picea mariana. The sequence continues at coordinate 224,751 of JASDQU010102195.1, read as the reverse complement.
TATGTTGATGTGAACTTAACCATTATTTTGCATTCAAAATATTGTAACAGATTAGGAGGTGCTGAAAATTGCATTTGAAAAAATGTTTTTTATAAGGTTTAATAGGAATTTTGATGTAAATAACAAATCACCTATCAATTTAGTTTTGGAAAAACCTATTGAAATTGTTTTCTTCTAGAATATGTGAAACACTAATTTTATTAAAAAAAAATAAGTTGTAATTCCATTATAAAAAACATGTTAATACTAATATCACAAATTAGTCAAGGCCAAAAATACTATCTGAAACACAAATTTTAAGGTCATGTTAATGGACATTTGACATGAATCTCGACCAATGCATACTAAAACCATGTCTAGAAGTTGAAACCTCTACCCTGTTCATACTAAAACCATGTCTAGAAGTTGAAACCTCTACCCTGTTCAATTGTGTAGCTCATGGTTCTATCATCAATTTATCGACCAAGACTTGTCACCATTAAAATCATCATTATTGTTCAAATTGACTCCCCACCATTATGATAATTGTTGTGAATACACATCTCAAAGAGAGGATTTGACATGCCTGGTTGGAAATATGATGAGAGAGTGAGGTAGAAAGGTGTAAGGGTTTTTCTTACCTACTAATGAACACACAAAATAAAGGCAAGGGTAACAAGTAAAGGTGAAATGAATAAAAAATAAAGGAAAGGGTAACAAAAGTAAAGCTGAAATGAATGCCAAAAAAAAGGAAAATGAGAGGTCATGCACATAAGTAACATCAAACTTCAAAACCCACACAACATGGGAAACAAAAGGGAACACGGTGCTTAAGAGAACTAAAACAACATCATAAGATGGGGAGAGGTTTGGAGTGAGGTCATCCATTGAACACAAGCAAGTTCCTTAGTCCAATATTCATATTACATTTGTGCTCTATCTGGGGTATATTGTGTTTACCTTTATTTAGTGTTTACCTTGCTTTGAATGTAGGCTTTTATGTATGTGTTTGTATTGATTTTTTTTCCATAAAATTTAGTTTTATGCTAATCCCTTGTATAGTAAGAAAACCAAATATAAGAACTTGGATTTTCCAAACCATAAAACATTTTTTTTTTTCTAATAAATTTCCATGTCTTTCCATTTTTTTCCTTCAATTCCTCGTGCATAGGTTCATCTATTTTTTCCATAATAGTTGTGTGCAAGATTTAGAAAAGTTTTTTCTAACATTTAATATTATAATTGTGACAACATGTTACTTTCATTCCTAACTAGCAACATGTATTGTAGAACATTCCACAAAAACTGGATGAGTAATCTTAACTAGCTTCTATAATAGAGTTTTAAAGCATGCAATATGAAGAAATTCATATTTTCTTCAATGTTGCCAATATTCATAGGCTTATAGAGATGAGAGGCTAATGGGCATATTAAACTAAATTTGAATAATCTTTTATATATATATATATATATTCATTTTATGTACATTGTATATTTTATAGTATCTTGATTCGTTTACTATTAATCACTTGAGGTTTTTGATAACCATTTAAAATTAAATTTATAAGGTTTCTTGGAAAAGCAAGAAGAAGCACTATTAGATATTATGCTATATCATTAATAAAATAATGAAGTATTGAAAATCATAATTTCTTCCAAAATGTTTTAGACTTACAGTCATTTTAATTTTATCTACAATGAACTTGTTACTCGATATATCCTCTAGTACTATGGATATGCAATTGCATATTCTATATCATCGGCATCAACATCATCCACTTGTTCATCACATGTCAACAATGGCTACTATGTTGGTTGGGAATCTATTAGGGTCCTAACCCGCAGATAGGTAGAACAATATATTCGGATGTAATAAAGGTCAATATTAATAAGGCCTTGTAATAAAATAGAATAAGTCGAATGTAAGAAGACCTAATAGAAGCTTCCACTTCTAGAAGGATCTTCCTCTAGATGATTCTTTTGATGGACATATTTAGTATAAATAGGAGTCGAGGGTATGAGAACCCTAGCTTGGATATTATTGTAAAAGAGCTCTGCTCAACTGGAGGTTGCCCCCTCAAAGAGGCTCGTGAACATTGCTTTCAGAATCAAAGTGTTATTTATGTTGTTATTCTTATATCATTTCAATGCTATTGTGGTGATTGTTCTAGTTATATTGTTGTTATTCTGCCATTTCTAGCATTTTGCTTCTGTTCTGCATACTTTTTATATCTGGTATATTACAAGTGGTATCAGAGCACTTTCCTTGGCAGAAAGTGTGGGTTAATTTTTTTTTCAGGGTAGAGACATATTCCAACGTCTTTAAGCCACAAAGATCTATCATTACGCGCATAAACCCACGGTTGAGGGATTCATACACGCATGAAATATGAGTGGTACTTAAATGCACATCTGTTGGCCACCCTTGTAACCCCTGTTGGTACCCCTTCGAGTGGTAGCACATCAGACAACACCTGTGTACGGATCAACCTAGATTACCTGAATCCCTCTTTAGATAAACCGATTGGTCGCTTGATTGCTATAGTGTCACCAAGAACGACACTCGGGAAGATACTCTCCAGTACCTGGGTAGTCGGGTAGTACGACTAAGGGTACAGTCTATCCTCCTTAGTTAGTGCCCTGAGATATTGGTCCGAGTAATACTGTTGGACCTTGCATATATATCAGAGAGCTATAGCATAGGGAAAACCCTTGTCTGTAGAACCCTTGAATACCTAAACCTTGGGGACAGAAACATAAACAAATTAAAACAAACAAGATCTATTGTCACACAATTGTGTTCAAGTTGCCAAGTAAATACACATTTCTTTCTGGTTAATCATTTGGGCATTTCCTCTCTGCATTATTCTTCATACCGGAGTATAACTCCGCAGGTGTAAAAAAAAAAAAAATTCTGGAAAATTTTTCACCATTATTTGAGACCTATTCCATTGGATTCATCTCTTCGCCCTTATCACATTAATCCATATCATTTTTTGGAAAATTTTTTTACCCTGCCCACCCCTTTTCTGTTCCCCCATCCTCATGGCCCATACCCTTAGCCAAGACTTGGAAGCTCGCTTCAACACCTTGCAATATGGTCTCATCAAGACCCAACAAGAAGTGAAACAACTTAGTGCCAATGTTGTCGCCATCAATACAACCATGTTGTCCTCAATGGAGGAAATCAAACAAGACCTCACCACCCAGCTTGAATCTGTCTTTTCGACACTCTGCACCAAATTACATATCCCTACAGGTAACCCTTCTTCTTCCTTACCTCCAAATACTGAAGGTGGCCATTCCTCTCATTCCCATAACTTTCAACGTGACCTACGCCTTCCGCAGGTGGATGTGACCAAATTTGATGGCTCAGACCCCACTAGTTGGGTAACCCAAATGGAACATTATTTCTCTTTATATGGCATTACATATGACTTGGACAAACTCTGGTATAGTGTTCTCCATCTAGATCAAGAACGTTGGCAATGGTGGCAATGGAGAAAAACTTCTCGTCAAGGGTATATTGCTTGGACACACTTTGTGGCAGAGCTTTATGAACACTTTGACACTAACACCAACCATTTGCGTCGTTTGACAAAGTTGAAACAATCAGGAATAGTGGAAGACTTTATAGCTTCCTTTGAGTGCCTGGATTTTTGAACAGAGGGCATGTCTGATGCCTTTTTCCGAGAATGTTTTATCAGTGGCCTCAAGGATACGATTCGGGCCCATGTCCTCATGGATCGGCCTCAGAGTTGGGTGGAGGCTACTAAAAGAGATAAATAAGCACAACAAGTTGTATCTTCTTAAAACTTGAAACCCTCCTTTATCCCTCGCCCTAAGCCAATAAATCCCACTACTCCCTCCGCTCCACTAAAGATACAAAAATTGACCAGGGATGAAATGGATGAACACCAACTCAAAGGCCTTTGTTATAATTTTGATGACAAATATTTCCTGAGCCACAAGTGTAAGGAATAAAAGTTGTTTATGGCCATCTATGAGTATATTTCGGAAGAGGATATTGAAACTCCCCTTGTGTCTGAGTCGCCTAAGACTCCTGACATAACCCCTCCCTCAGACCCTCTCGAAGTAGAACCGGTCATTTCCCTCAATGCCCTCACTGGCTTCTCCACTCCCCAAACCCTCAAGCTAATCGGTTACATCAAGCATTGGAAGGTCATCATTCTGGTTGATCGTGGAAGAACCCATATGTAATTTTATTCATTGTCGCATTGCCCAAGAAACTCATTGCTACATCCATGCCGTCAATAATTTCCAAATCATGATTCCCAATGGTGGATCCATAAAATGTGGAGGGCGTTGTGAAAATGTGTGTATCCAAATTGGTGACTACCACCTGAAATCTCATATGTTTGCTATCAACATGGGTGGTTGTGACATTGTGTTGGGTGCAGATTGGCTAAGGACTTTGGGTCCCATTCTCATGGATTTTAAGGAATTAACCATGCAATTTGACCAGGAGGGCCACCAATATAAGTTCCAAGGCATCACCGTCGGTTCACCTAAGATCATTAGTTTCCATTGCATGGAAAAACTGCTCAAAAAAGGTCATTCTGGTGTGATTGCTCAACTCCATGCCATACAAGCAACAGAAACACCCTCAGTGCCACAAGATCTCCAAGCCATCCTTTCTAAACATCAAGTGGTATTTTCCACTCCCTAGGGACTCCCTCCTTCATGTGGTGTTCATGATCATTCCATTCTCCTTGTACCCGAAAGCCTTCCTCCCAATATCTGTCTGTATTGTCACCCCTTTTCCCAAAAAAATGAAATTGAGAAAATGGTCCAGGAACTCCTTAATGCAGGTGTTATCCGCCCTAGTATGAGCCCCTACTCTTCTCTTGTGGTCATGGTCCTGAAGAAAGAGGGTTCTTGGAGAATGTGTCCTAACTTATGTTCCCTCAACAAACTTACCATTAAAGACAAATTTCCCATTCCTGTCATTGATGACCTCCTGGATGAATTGAGTGGCGCCTAATTCTTTACTAAACTTGATCTTAGTTTGGGCTACCACCAAATACGTATGAAAGAGACAGACATTCCCAAGACTACCTTTAGAACTCATGAGGTCCACTATGAGTTTTTGGTCATGCCCTTTGGCTTGTCTAATGCCCCCTCCACCTTCCAAAGCCTCATGAATCATGTCTTCTGTCCTTTTCTCTGTCATTTTGTCTTAGTTTTCTTTGATGATATCCTCATCTATAGAAATACCTAGATATAACATCTTTCTCATGTGGATCAAGTTCTCCATCTACTCTCTCAGCACCAACTTTTCCTGAATCATTCTAAATGTGCTTTTGGCGCCTCAGAAGTAGAGTACTTGGGTCATCTGGGTAGAAAAGACGGTGTGAGGGTGGATCCTGAAAAAGATTGAAGCTTTACAAGACTGGCCTCACCCAAAGACTCTCAAAAGCTTATGTGGATTTCTGGGCTTAACAGGTTATTATCGCAAGTTTGTTAAGAATTACAGAAAGATTGCAGCACCTCTCACTGCTCTCCTAAAAAAGAACTCTTTCACTTGGACTCCAGCTGCTGCTCAAGCTTTTCAAACCTTGAAGATGGCCATGTGAACCACTCCAGTACTGGCCCTTCCTGATTTCACAAAGACCTTTGTCTTGGAATGTGATGCTTCATGGAAAGGAATTGGTGCTGTCCTTATGCAAGAGGGTCGACCTTTGGCCTTTACTAGCAAGCAACTATCTGAAAGAAATCTGGGAAAATCTATCTATGAAAAGGAAATGTTGGCTATTCTGCATTCTGTTGATTTGTGGCACCCTTATCTATTGGGGCAATGCTTCCAAATTAAGACAGACCATCAAAGCCTCAAGTATTTTTTAGAACAACGCATTTCCTCCCTGGAGCAACAAAAATGGGTAACTAAGCTATTTGGCTATGATTATGAGATCATTTACAAGAAAGGGAAAGAAAATGTGGTTGCGGATGCACTTTCCTGCAAATATTAAGATGAAGAATCCCTTTTTTCTCTTTCCTTCATTGTACTAGATTGGCTCCAAGCTATTCGCTAGGAATGGATACAAGATCCCAAAAGTTCAGAGTTGATCCAACAATTGCAATCCAGTGCTCCAGCTCCCCCAGGGTACTCTTGGCTCCATGATGAGCTTCAATACAAAGGCCGTTTGTATTTAAGTAAACAATAAAATCTTAAATCCACGGTATTTTCTGAGCTTAATGCTACACCGACAGTGGGGCACTCAGGGTTCACCAAAACCTATGATAGGGTCAAGCGTTCTTTTTTTTGGGATGGTATGAAACATGACATTCGTACTTTTGTCACCGAATGTGATGTGTGTCAACACAACAAGGGAGAAGCAGTCAAATCTCTGGGCACACTACAACCGCTGTCGATTCCACCTACTATTTGGAAGGACATCTCTATGGATTTTTTGCAGGCTTACCCAAATCGGGAAATAAACAGTCATTATGGTGGCTGTTGATCGCCTTTCCAAGTATGCTCATTTATGTTCTCTTCAACACCCATTTACAGCGTCCACGGTGGCTTAAATTTTCATGGATCAGGTCTTCAAGCTTCATGGCATGCCACACTCTATTGTTTCTGATCGCGACCCAACTTTCACAAGCAATTTTTGGCAAGAATTGTTCAAGCTACATGGCACCCAATTGCATCTCAATACAACTTATCATCCCCAGACTGATGGTCAAATAGAATTTGTGAACAAGTGTTTGGAAACATATTTGAGGTGTTTTTCCTTGGAAAGAAAAATCAGTGGGCTCAATGGTTACCCCTAGCTGAATGGCGGTACAACACTTCATACCATACAACTACACACATGACTCCTTTTGAAGCAATATATGGACAGAAGCCACCTTCGGTTCTCTCATACTTACGTGGTGTCTCGAAGGTCTAGGCGGTTGACCAAACACTTGCAATTCGAAAGGCTATTCTCCATACCCTCAAAGAGAATTTGGTCATGGAACAGAATCGCATGAAGCAACAAGCAGATCAAGGTCGCTTTGAACATCAATTTGAAGAAGGGGATCAAGTGTTTCTTCGCCTACAACCTTACAAGTAGAATTCCCTCAAGGACAAGAATTGTCAGAAGCTAGCGCCCAAATTTTATGGTCCTTATACAGTTCTCAAGTGTGTGGGACAGGTGTCCTATCAGTTAGCTTTGCCTAGTCATTCGAAGCTACATCCTGTTTTTCATGTTTCCTGCTTAAAGAAGGTGATCAGAACTAAGTGCCAAATTCAAACCAACCTTCTCGAGTTAGCCGAAGAATGATCCATTTGGCTACAACCATAAACATTTTTGGACCAGCGTGAACGTCGCCTACATCAGAGAACCATCAAGGAAGTGTTAATCCAATGAAAAGATACAACTCCAGTAGATGCCACTTGGGAACCAGCTACCATTCTGCAACAATTTTCACATCTCAAGCCTTGAGGACAAGGTTGTTTTTAAGGGGGAGGACATGTTAGGGTCCTAACCCGCACATAGGTAGAACAATATATTTGGATGTAATAAAGGTCAATATTAATAAGTCCTTGCAATAAAATAGAATAAGTCGGATGTAAGAAGACCTAATAGAAGCTTCCACTTCTAGAAGGATCTTCCTCTATATGCTTCTTTTGATAGACATATTTAGTATAAATAGGAGTCGAGGGTATGAGAACCCTAGCTTGGATATTATTGTAAAAGAGCTCTGCTCAACTGGAGGTTCCCCCCTTGAAGAGGCCCGTGAACATTGCTTTTAGAATCAAAGTTTTATTTCTGTTGTTATTCTTATATCATTTCAGTGCTACTGTGGTGATTGTTCTGGTTATATTGTTGTTATTATGCCATTTCTAGCATTTTATTTATGTTCTGTATACTTTTTATATCTAATATATTACAAAATCATGTTAGTGTTAGACATGATGTGAGGAAATCACTAACTCTAGTGAAATCCAAGGTCATACTGAATAATTCTATGGCATGTAGCAAAGGGAAACCAACCATGGATAGTGATGAGGACTAGCCCATCTTCACAAAAGATGGAATTGAAATCCATCTTAGTGGGGGGAAGAGAAAGAAGAATTCTCACTAGCAAAGCATGAAGTGGACAAATTTGATGGCGAGGCAATCACATCATGGGAAGAGAGGATCATTATGGATGATCATCACTTGAAGTAAGGAGATCATTATGTACATATATCACAAGAAGTAGGGAAACCATTATGGATGATCAACACATGAAGTGAGGAGATGACATAATGGACATAATTTCAAAAATTAATATGAAATGCTACACATTGTTTTTTAGTAATTTTTATATTTATGTTTTTTTAATTCGACAAATAATCTCAAACTAAGGATATTTTGTCACATCAACCTTTACAACTAGAATAAAATCATTACAATTTAAGTTTTTCTTAATAAATTATATTTTCAAATTATTAACTTTTTCATAATTGTTTTTTTTTAATAAATAATGAAAACCAATATAGTTTGACAACCCAGACAAAACCTATATTTCTTGCAAAGCAAGGATTAATAATGATGAGTAAATTGTTGCAGGGATTAATAATGATGATTAAATTGGTGTAGTGATAGAGGGAAAGAAGTGACTAATGATGGTCATAGGGTGTCGAGTGCATGAACATTGTTTTATGAATTTCATGGAGCAATATGAATTTCATTGTAAAAAAAAAAAAAATCAACAATTTTTTTTAATGATGTAAATCAACTTTGGAATATACAAATTTCATGTATCTCGTGTATGTGAAGTAAGTCTCTATCATATATCTATGTATTCAACACTTCATATACAAATTTCATATATGATAGGAAGGAAGTCTCAATCATATATTTATGTATTCAACACTTCTCACGACCTTTATATTATTTTCTTTTAACACACATTTTTCAACACTAGGATGATTCCATTCAGCATTTAATACTTGTACATCAAATGTAATTGTCACGGTACATGCTTATTTCATGGACTTATTTCACGTGGTCTTGCTCTTCACAAGTGTAGGTGTTTTGTCACTCTCTCTTGGTGGCATGTCTAATCATTGTTTAATTTAAAGGCACATAGTCTTCATGTATGATTTTTTTTACTTTCCATTACCTTAACAGTTTTGAATATTATCTTTATCTATCCAAATTAACTTCCTTGTTAAGGAAGAATGATGTCTCTGTGTTAACAACCATATCAAAATATCCCAATCTCCTTTACCCAAGATGTCTCCTTATCTCAATCTGTGGGATGACAACTGCCCATATTGCAAAACAAACGAAAAAATTGAGAAATACTTGACTTTAACACAAACACACCAAGTTTTCATCCATAACAACAAATACTAAGGGAATCCATAACCACAAATACTAAGGGACTTTATCAATTCTCTGTTTTCTCTCACTCCACAATAACTTCTCAAATACACAAGAGAAAGAAAATGTATAATGTTTTTTTTAATAAATAAAGTAAGCGTTTTAAATTGAAATTAATTTGGATTTTTTTTTATAAGATTTATTAAATGTTTATTGAATGTTAAGGGATCAATTTTTTTCGGATGTAATTTTTTTTTGTGAAACTGAAAAAAAAAAAAAATTGAAGAAAAGTTTGAATTTCAAAGGATTTGATTTTTCTTAGATTCAAGTAAGGATGGATCTAAGTTAATGTGTGTATGTGCATTTTCCATGTTTCCAAGTTTTTACCCTAGTATTTGAGGTAATGTTTGAATTTCAAAGGATTTGATTTTTCTTTTAACTTGATAGATTCAAGTAAAGATGGATCTAAGCTAATGTCTGTGTGTATTTTCCATGTTTCCAATTTATTACCCTAAATTTTGAGGAAAAGTTTGGATTTCAAAAGATTTGATTTCTCTTATTACTTACTAGATTCAAGTAAAGATGGATCTAAGCTAATGTGCATGTGCATGTATTCTCCATGTTTCCAAGTTCTTACCCTAGCTTTTGAGGAAAGTTTTAATTTCAAAAGATTCGATTTCTCTTGTTATTTAATAGATTCGAGTAAATACGGATCTAAGCTAATGTGCGTGTGTTTTTATTTTCCAAGTTCTTACCCTAGCCTTAGAAGAAAAGTTTGAATTTCAAAGGATTTAATTTCTCTTGTTACTTGATAGATTCAAGTAAATATGGATACTTGGCTAGATCTAATCAACAATTAGGTGATGAATAAGTCTAATTAACATTCAACTCACAAAGAGAAAACATGTCTCAAGTGGGAGTTGAACCTAGGCGAGAAGGATAACAACTTCTCCTCTCTACCACTTGATCTAGACCATATGTGTGTTACACACATCATCGTCATCATCATCATCATCATCATCATCATCATCATCATCATCATCATCATCATTACTACTACTACTACTACACATCTATTCCATATTAGATTGTAAAATATACCTCTTGATACAATTAAGAGCCACATATTATATAAACAAAATAACAAAGTACAATCCTAAATCATATGAACAAAAATAAACACACTTGAAACCAAACAAAAAACTATGAGTCATAAAAATCCCAAAAATATCCTTACAATATTCAACCATTTTGTTTAATCTCTTTTATTAGCAAAATCCCAAATAATCAATTTCCAAACTATTTATAATGTCTATCTTAAATTATTTTGACAGGTTTTAAAACAAATAATATGTGGAGCAACAAGTCCCTGCTAAGAAGGTAGACTTGTTGCTCCGATATTCGTAGACAAGTCTCCAATGGTGACTTGCTACTCGATTGGGCTACTGTGATAAAATCATGTTGATACTTGCAATTACTGTGCAGGCAGTGAGTAGTTGAAGACAATCCAAAAAATGTCTGAATATATCATTGCATTTTTTTTTAGTGAATTGAACAGACACAATTGTTTCAGGATAGTCTAATAAATTTGACCTAATATCTACTTTACGCCTCCTTGCCCATCAAAATCCAATTTTGTTCCACTATTGAGCCAGAAGGATTACATACACCGAAAGTTTGTCAATTTAACTTGATTACATACCTTGAAAGTTTGTCAATTTAACAATCTGTTCCAGGACTCGATTTGATAACATTTTCTTTCATCATTGTGAAACGTTTGTCAATTTAACATTGGTAAATACATTGAACGTTTGTTAATTTAATGGTCTGTTTCATGATGTAAGTAATTCGATGGATTTGATAACATTTTATTTGATCATAGTGCTTACATCATTAGCCTGTTTTGTCATGATTAATGATGTTTATCACTAGAGTTTTAGTTAACGTAATAAATCTTGCACCAAAGTTCCATGTTTATGCATGGAAATCAAGAATAATTCCTCCCAGTGTTACCTCTAAAGGGTCAGATGATAGAATGAAAACAACAAAAAAAACTTTTTAGTGTTTTTTAAAATTTAATTAAATAAAAATAGAAATTGTGGGAAGAATCATTCAGATAAACTAACAGTTGACAACAATGTCCGATATTTTCATAACAGTTGGGTGTTTTGATAACAGTTGGGTGTTTTCCCATAACCAAATGGCTCATGATTTGAAATATGTACATATATAACAACGCGTACATATATAACAACGCCATCAAGACTTTGGATATCCGAACCAGGAAACCCTACCGAAGCTGCGTCGTGGTGGGTAACAACTGCATCCTGTTGCTCAAAACCCACAGACTGTTGATCGATTCAAACAAGATGGTAATCCAACTCAAAAACACCTGGACAGGGGGTTTCCAGGACAGTGTGGGCTCCAAGACCAGTCTTGCATTCATCAACAACAATATTCTACATTCCTGTGCCAGGAGAGCCAGGTGCTTCTGGCATTCATATGGGGAAAACATCCCAATTATGATGTACATCTGCGATGCCATTCATTTCATGGATTTATCCCTTTGCAATGCGTCCTGCAAGACCTCGTTGTTTGTCACAGATTCTCGATTCGACAGCCTTTGTGGAATAATAGTGACGCACTATTCTCTCAAGAATTTTGTGGAGACCACCGGGAATCATCAGGATGAATTGAGCACGATGCACAAGGACCCCAAGTTTAATTACTCTTCCAGGATGTAGATGGTGATTCTCGCATTGGGTATTTGTGAGAAGGTGAGTCTCTTCAACTTTGGCAAGTAATTTCTCGTCGGGAAAATTCTTTCTTTGTTTCCTAGAAATAGACCAATTTCTTGGCAGGAGAATGTCGATAGAACCCATGTTACTAGAAACCATGCAATGGGAAGTGTTGGTAGTGTTTCCACCAAGAGAGAAGAATGAGGTCATTCACATTTAAACATTTTCTCATGAAAGAGGAAGAGACTCACAATTTCATCACATCCAACTGCGATTTCTTCAGTAACAATACATGGACCAACCTGAAATGTAAAATAGTAGTAGACAAAACCTTAAAGAAATTAAAGGAGATCAATATGTA
>JASDQU010102195.1:177563-212330 GCA_032191745.1 Picea mariana | reverse complement strand
GCACTATTCTCTCAAGAATTTTGTGGAGACCACCGGGAATCATCAGGATGAATTGAGCACGATGCACAAGGACCCCAAGTTTAATTACTCTTCCAGGATGTAGATGGTGATTCTCGCATTGGGTATTTGTGAGAAGGTGAGTCTCTTCAACTTTGGCAAGTAATTTCTCGTCGGGAAAATTCTTTCTTTGTTTCCTAGAAATAGACCAATTTCTTGGCAGGAGAATGTCGATAGAACCCATGTTACTAGAAACCATGCAATGGGAAGTGTTGGTAGTGTTTCCACCAAGAGAGAAGAATGAGGTCATTCACATTTAAACATTTTCTCATGAAAGAGGAAGAGACTCACAATTTCATCACATCCAACTGCGATTTCTTCAGTAACAATACATGGACCAACCTGAAATGTAAAATAGTAGTAGACAAAACCTTAAAGAAATTAAAGGAGATCAATATGTAYAGTCTATACACATCCAAGTGCTTGGAAAATTTCACAGTTGGGAAAAAGGTTACAACGAATGTGGTGTGAAATAACATCAAAGATATCAATAATCTTTATGATTAAGATCAATGTATATTATTCATGTATTTTCTCATGATGTTTCTTCCATTATCGCTCATAATATAAATGTTTTTTTTTATTATTTACAGTCGAGAAGGAAATTGATAACGGGGTCATATTATGATCCCTATCTTGATAACTACACAATCATTTATTATAACAGATAGGATGTTCAAAGGGAACTACATGCCACATGTGGTGGACATAGTACAAAATGGGATCCATGCAAGTAAGAAATAATTAAGCTCAGAGATGTATATAGTACCGTTGGATAATGAAAATGATTAATGACACTTTGAATTCTGCAGTGATACCATCTTTAACAATTGGAAGGATTCCTTATTCTATGTTCTCCCCATATACCAAAAAATCATAAGAGCAGGCCTTCGGATATGGGTATACAGGTATATACACATCGCTTACATGACTTTCAATGGATTTTTATATAGTTTCAAGATATAATAAAATCTATTAAGTATGGAAAGAGATGAAAATTTTGGAAGTATGTTGACATTGTACTATTTTCTGTATTTATGCATGACATGTATGTTGTTGATACTAGAGCATATTTAAAAACAACTACTATGATTATTGTCGTGCCTACTGGGATTAAGAAGAGGAGGAAGGTATAAAGTAACTAACCTCTTCTTACCTGCTATGGCGTCCGGTTGAGCCCGCTACCCTTGTTATTTTATTGAATCAAGGTAGCATTTGATTGGTTTGGTTTATGTGCAGATGCTGGTTCGCAGAAATTTGGAGACGATTGAAGAAGAAAGGATGACCGCGAACATGAGGTGAATTCATATAATCATTTCTTTCTCAGAGCTTGATAGCACGGGATCCTTCCTATAAACTGCCAGGCAAGAGAGCCTTGAGTCTTTATAACGTGAAGCTGAAGAGGAAAGCCAGGGATTCCATAGAAGCTAGCAGGGAAGATAGTACTGGCACTGAGCGAGGTGATGGTCATAGGCACGAGCAAGGTCACAAAAATCAGTTGCAGAATTATAACAATCGGTCGTAACACCTGGTGAAGCTCAAGATCACACCTGGTGAAGATCGCAACACCTGTGAAGCTAGTTTCCACGAGGAGATGTACCTAACTCTAAGAATTATCTATGCAAAAATTTAATGTTATGGAAATAATGCTAACTTGAAAGTTAACATTACTTCATCTTGAATCTGAGTTCCTAACTTTACATTCAAACTAGTTAAATTATTAGTCCCTTTATCCTAACTCTACCTCATATTGCCTCGATATGAGTCCAAATAAGACATCAAATTGAAAACTTATGGTAAAATATGAAATACAATTCCAAAAATTTATGAAATAGAAAAAACTTTAGGTTAAATGCATTCGTTTTAGTGTCAGATTAATAGATCGGTAGAGAACTGATTATTATAAGTCCCTACCAACCTGAAGGGCAAGGACTAATAATATGTGCAATAATCCTTCAAACAATACATTCACTCTCCCTCTAATTATTTTAATATTATATTTTCCAACTTATTAAGTTTCAACATATTTGTGAGATCCTACTTTTTTGGGTCTCCTTTTCAAGTCTACAAACTCCCTCTTATAAGCCTGAGATGTTCTATAAATGTCATTTGTAGGTTGAGCATTTCTCAGCTACCAAAATTCCTAAAAAATCCTTTTTGAGTCATTCACATTTCCAACCTCTCACAATGAAACAAAACTTCCTCAAAATTCCTCCCACAATGAAACAAAACTTCCTCAAAATTATTTTTCACATATTCTCCATGTCCAAGCTGGAGACTTTCTATAAAAGTCATTTACAGGTTGAGCATTTCTCCACTACCAAAATTCCTACAAAATCATTTTTGATTCATTCACATTTCCAACCTCCCACAATGAAACCAAACTTCCTCAAGATTCCTTTGCATATATACACATGTCCACATTTGCATGTGATTTTTCACCCATCCATGTCCACATTTGCATGAAAATCTTCCCCCATGTACAAATCTAGGTTACAGGGACCCTCAAACTTTTGCATTCGGACTTAAAATACTTGATTATGTTTTCTTTTTTATTGACACTTTATCTTCAACATTCCCATATTATCTCCAATTTAATTTATAACAATCTCCAATTTAGTTTAGTTAGAAGGGATCAATTCATGTTATATATGACCTCCTAATAATCAACTCAGATAACCAACTTAATTAAGTTGATGTTCATTAGATCTATGAGGCATACCTCTCAACTACTAACCTACCTTAAATGTCCTTAGATGAATATAATTATGTTACCTAAGTAAAGTGGGTTAGATTTTTTCTCATCCTTTGTCTTTGTCAACATTTTCTTTGTCTCCATTATAAGAATTTTCTCCTTTCCCATTTATCCTTTAGCAATTTTTCCCTTTAATTGTTTTTATCCCCCAAAAAAAAAGTCACCGCATTTTTTACAACTCCACTATAGATGCATTTCGATTTTCCTTGTCTCCCATCATATGTCTTTCCCTTTATTCTAGATAAATCCTTTTCTATTCTCCCATCTCTTTCAACAAGATGATCTCCACTCCCTCTGCATATCCCTTCTCTTATGTAAATTTTTGAATTCATAACCAACTCAAGGGCATTTTCCTTTCCATCATGAACTTGAGTCCTACCCTCTTATCCATGGTTTCTTAAGCCATCTTGTTAGTCACCAATGATTAAAAAAAATTATCCTAGGGTCAGAGTTCTTAAATTAGCAAAGGCGCTAAATGATTTGGAGGCATGAAAAATTGACAGGAAGGTTTAAAATGGCACAAAGCAGTTAAATTTGGCGAAGAAATTAATTAGATCGGGCCCAAAATAACTTTGATCACGATCCATCAAAATTGATGTCCAGGAAGCATTACAGAATTTGAAGTTGTGCAGGGGATAATTCTAAAGGGTGGTCCTGCAATCCAAACCACGGTTTCCATTGAGGGGTACATGTCAACGTCAGGTTGATTGCAGAATGATAAGTGGGTTGTTCCAAAACCACCAATCCACATCTCCAAAAATTGAAAAGTATAAAGTTTCGATGTGAAATTTTCATTATTTACTATTTTCAAACACAGGAACCATTCAAACATTGTCATGACCACCATTTTCTATTGCAGCCCAACTTTGCTCCATTACAGTTCACTTCCTGGTATTTATTTCATCGCCATGGATCCCATAGTATTATCAATAGCAGAGAAAGACCTTGAAGGTAATGAGGAAGCCCTAATTGATAGAAATGTAGATGTATTTGATCATGATATCACTATTTCCCCCATTTCTGTGTCTTGAAGCAACTTGGCTGATATTAAGGGAAAGCATATTCCATTTTTAGAAGCAATCCAGGCCTCCATTGTCCCATATGTTGTCGATCTTTATTTCTCGTTTCCTGAATTCGTAGGTTGGTGTTGTTATCACTAAGAGTCACACTTAGACTGTTGTAAGTGCAAGCTCAGTACCCATCAGAATATAAATGGATTAAAATGGTTTGAGTAGGTGGATCAACAAGATTGAGAAAGAAAGGGAGAGGGTAGCAAAAATTCTGCAGAGGCATTGCATTGGGCATGGAGTCATAACATCCTACATATCAAAGGAAATCAAACTATATATCAAAAAAAGGGATATATAATGATGACTAGAATCATAGTGAATATGAAAAAAGGAAGAACATCCATTATACAAAGATCCTTTCTGCAACAGATAAATATTTGCTTAAATAATGAACAATGGTTTAATGGGAAAGCTACAACCGATCCTCTGTTGTTCATGAATCCATTAATCAAGGGAAGCTATGATCCTCAAAACCTGCAATATATTCAAGAAAGAAGATAACAAAGAAATGGAAAAAACACATAAGACAATCTGATAACACCTCTCATGAATCTTTAGTGGGAGAAAATGTCATTACAAACAAACCCTCAGGGTTACAAATGAGCAACTAAAATTGCTCCTCCAACTCTCTCCTCTCTTGGCTCATGAATCCAACCCTTTTCTCATAAAAAACCATTTCATTTATAGTGAATAATATCTATCTACCCTAAGGATATCGAAACCAAAGAGTTACATAGGATCCTCCTCCATTTAGGAGTCTTGTTATAGAAGAATCCAACAAAAGCCTAACAAATTCCTATTTTTTTGAGATTTTGTCTATGATGATAAATTCCTTTTGAAACAGGTCATAATGATTGATATGGAGATGGAACACATGTCCCTCATGTCCAACAAACTCCTAGGAGACCATTCGAACCTTCCTTGATAGGTGGAAACCTCCAAACAAGGTGAATATCCAACAACTATGCAAAACATAGAGTTTGCAGCGCCAATTTGTAGCGCACTAGTGTTTTAATTATATCTCTCGAATTACAAACTGGGTCTGGCTTAAATTTGGACAGAAAATCAATGACATTATCATGATCCTCCAAAAAAAATTTCAGAAAAACCCATAGCACAGTTTTGGATTTATGATCAAATCTGTAAAAGTAGTTTCTATAGGAAATGAGTTCGCAGCGAAGTTCGTAGCGCCTTTCTACCAGTTCATAGCACCAGTTCATAGTGCCAAAAGGAAAAAACATATAAAACCACTTTCTTGACATTAAAATAGGATGAAAACCCTCATGGAGTACCTGATGATCCTAAGGATTTTGTGGATGTTGATAAGTCTAAATGTGAGTGCCTGCAACCTATCCAGGCTACAATACTCCTCCTTAACTAGTTCGCGGTGCTAATTCACAGTGCCAACTCAAATATATCTTGCACACTTTGAGGAGGCTGTTAGTTGATGGCATGACATAATCCATGGAGAAATGGTTAAATTGTAGGCTCTTAAAACCATACATCCTCCTTGACATGATCAATCTTATGTGTTAACATCTGGCTCCACAGGGGATGGAATGCTCCCTGTGATCTACCAAGGGCATGCAGTTCCAGTGCCTTATCCATTCCATATCTATCCCCAAAACCTGTATGCCTGAGAGCACCTTCGCTCCCTATTGAAAATTGAGAACATCCACACATTGAAAACAAAAACCACTGCAAAACAAATGCAAACTGAAGGTTGCATTCAAACTGAAAACCAAATTCTTGCATGGAAAACTTATTTATATACATTCCTACTCCTAACTGCTGAAAAAATAAAATTTCAAATATATACAAATTTCCTCAGTAACCATACAAATAACTTTGTGATTGAATGATCTTCATCCTCATCTTGGAAACTATGCACTAAGTAACAATAGAGACATAATGATAATCACACATACTTTCTTGAAAAATATTAATTACAATCCAAGAACTTTGTTCTTATGATGACAACAGCTGAAAATCTATTGTTGCAAAACATCTCCATATAGATAGCAACAGGATCTTGAAATATGTACACAACTTGTTGTGGCTCATCAATGAATTCCTCCTTGGTTGATTCAAGCATGGGCTGGATTGAAAACTGTTTTAATATATTTCCACTCTTTTCACCAATTTCCAGTGAATACGGGTGAATATGAAATGGGATCTCAAGATCTATAGTTGGGACTAGCTCAATTTTACATTTGTAATAATCAAGGTGAAAATGAGAGTTGTCAACAAGTACTGTATCATAGACATGTCTATCTGCTTCTAGTCCATTTTCTTGTAAAGGCATATCATAATGAATATCATTCAAAACTTCTTGATCATCATGAAAAGTACTTTCTTCTACAGAAAATTCTTCATCACAAGTATGCTTTTCGTGACAAGAAAAGTCTTTACAAAGTAAAGAAAACTCATCACAACATTTTTCATAAATATGTTCAGAAGAAAAATACTCCTTACAAAACAAATTAAAAGGATCATGAAAACATGTCAAAGAGTTGATACTGGCAATTGGAAGAGATCGACACCAGTCATGAGTTATTCCCTCTAATGAGCACCTGAAAAATATTGATCTGAACATCCTCATGCGCGATCTGAAGTCGATGAATAAAATCATGGAAATATAGCAAGTGTTCAGCTGGTACTTCCCAATCTTCTCCTTTAAATATGGGAAGGAAACCTTCCCATTCATCTCTACTAGGCACTAGATTTTGAAAACCGACTATCTTTAAAAAAATCACAGAAGGCATACCTCTGAGCTAATATCTTTTCCACTTCAAAATATATGAACAATGGAGTCGCCATGGTGAAAGATAAGTAGTCTAAAAGTGTCTAGCTTCAATTCGCCATCCAAATCTAGATCTAATCATCATAGTTCACCTAGGGAAGGTGTCTTCATTGTCATCCCCGACAATGATGCCAAAAATGTTAGCACTGAGAGTCACCCTCATATTTCTAGAGGATAATCCCAATACCATTCAAATAGTTTTGTAAATGTAGTTTTATGATAGAATGTCAAATGGACAAAAATCAGCATAGCAATGTTCCAACACATCAATTCTAGGCCATAATGCATAAGCAAATGAGGTTTTGGCTAACTTCAGTCAGTGATTTAAAGACAAGTGTGAGTATGTGGAAGACTTAATGAGAAGGATGAATAAGCCTGCTATAAGCATAAGGCCTTCTAGTAGATATGTGAAGAAAAATCTCAAACACAAGAACTTCTTGATTTAAAACCTTAAAACACTGATAACAATTACAACAACATCATAATAAAACATACATTACAACACAACTATAACATATCAATTGAATCATTCAATAATGAGAAACCTGATTAAGAAAGAAGTAAGATAATGAAAGGAATCTAACTTCTATTAATCAAAATGTCTCAGATCTCATACATAAAACTAGAGTATGGCTCTATCTTATCAAAAAATTACAACAGGGAGTCTATGCTCAACCAGTCCAACCCCCTGTAGCCCATTCTAACCCCACTCTAATATTTTACCATGCAATATATAGAAATATAGGTCCTTTCCATCTCACCAATTCGAACTCCAACCCCTTTCCCAAAATAGAAATAGTTACAAACAGAGAATGACATGTTTTAACTGATTTCCTTCTTTTCAGGAGGCGAAATTCTGAAAAATGGGCTTCAAAATTTCACTTGTAATTCTCAAACTATGAAAAATGTGTAAAATATGAGAACGGATTTTTTATATAAGCTCGTTCTAAAGAAAAACTCTTTTGGTGTCTTGAAATTCATATCCATCTAGTCGAAATATGTGTCGCAAAAACATGTCTCAAATAAGAAATCATAAAAACTGAAAAAATAGGGCTCAAATATTCCTTCGAATCTCCCAATCCATGACACATGTGTGAAAAATGAAATAGTTTAATGTTCTTGGGTCCATTATTGAAAATAAACTCCTTTTTATTTTGAAAATTCATCCTAGTTCACCCAGAAATCCTCCTGGAATTCAATTGGTCAAAAATACCAGTTCAACAGTCCTAGAACAAAGTTTCCGCAACACATTCCGCAACACATTTCGTAGCACATTCCGTAGTGCCTGTCTCAATTTGTAGCGCATGTTCCAGTTCACAAAACCAAAGGAAAATAAAGTAGCCAAACCCTTCCTAACCTCCGAACAAGAAAAAAAAATCTCATGGACTACCTGATGGCTATGAGGTTGATGTTGGTAATTTCATATTTGCACTCAAATGCGTGCAAGATACCTAACCTCCAACCCTCTTCCTTAACTAGTTCACAGCGCCAGTTTGCAGCGCCAACTCAAATATATCTTACACACTTTGAGGAGGTTGTTATTTGATGGTATGACATAATCCTTGGAGAACATGATCAATCTTATTTGTTAACAGGTGTGATGAGAAATATTCCCATGTAGAAATGGAATTTGTCAATAAACATGGGTCTCAAGTGCTATGTAGAATAGATAGTCTGTCATTTTGAGAGTCACTCAATATACTAGAATTTGTTTCCATTAATTATGAGTCATTCAACAAAGAAAATATGATTAGCATTTACAGAGAATGTCTGCTAGAGCTCAAAAGTCAATTTCTACAACAAAGCATTAAACATGAACAAATGTCAAAGAGTTTGTCCTTACCAATGAGTATCAACATGATGGTCATTGAAGTTTAGTGGGTATGTTCCCTGTTGAGTAAGTTCTTAGGTCTAGATAGTGATAAATATGTTGTTGAAGTCATGCTTGGTTTTCTTTTGAATTTTTTCAAGTTAGATTCTGGTCAGTCAGTCTGAATTAATTTTGATGACTTCCTAGATGACACCATTCACAAGCAACTAGTGAATTTCCACTCTTTGAGACATTTCATATATTATACATATCTGTTAAAAGTTTTGTTAGCGAGTAACCATGGAGAAATACCTTAAGCAACTTTTGTATCTATTGACTGTAAAAGAATCACTTTGCTCATATTCACCAACAAGGTCATGTCAAGAATATATTATCTGATTTTTAATGCAAGTTTACCCAGAGTTTTGGAGGACATCAAAAATCACCTATAGCCAAATCCAGAAAAAGAGTAGGAGACTGGGTACTTTTTATGCATTCAACAGTGATTTGGGTATATGGTTTTCATGATTCTCCTTACTTATTACCTGTTTTCCTAACTCCCAGGATTTTTTCTTTTTAGTTCATCAGATAGAGAATCATCTCTGAGACAAAGAACTTCATCAAATTTCACAAATAATCTAGCATTAAATTCCCCTTTGTTATTGGTCCTTTTGTTGTTAAGTCCAGATCATGTTTATCATAGGTTAAAGAAAAACTCAAAGATGTTGGTTTTTTAGAAATACAAGGAAGAAAATATGATCCACATCAGATCATATCCAAGAGATGATAGATGAATAAAAATGCACCTTATGAACATGAGTATGTTGAAGTCCTGGACAAATTATCTAATCTGGAAGTGTTTATTGATGTGGAAGCACCTTTACAACAATTACAAACACAACAATATCCTAAAAAGTTAGTGATTAAAATTTCCAAAGCCAGTGTGTACAACAAAAGAAGTATTTCAGAGAGTATGGATATTGATGTTGAACAAACTGCTAAAAAGAAGATGAAAATTATTCATCCAAAGCAGATTGTAGATTTGGAAGATGAAGGACCTAGAGATCAAGTGAATTTGAACATTGTGGAAAGTGGTACTAGTATTGTAGAAATTGAGGAAAGAAGTTAGCTTGAAAGTGAAGGCAGCTCAAGAGCCTTTCACAGTCAAAAATAATATTTTGATAAAGCACCTGATACAACCTATCAGTCCATAGAAGACCTAGAAAAACAATATGCTAAAAAAATAAATGTGGCTTTGTGTGAAATGAGGGATTTGTTTCCTAAAGTGGAAAAAGTTTCTCAACATAAATCTTCCTTGTTCGTTTTAAGGGATACTGAAAAGAAAAATTTTAATACTACATTTGCAGAGGAGGATAAAGTATCTAAGAATTAAAATTAAATATGGCAAGATAAATTCCCCTCGCAAAGTTTAATTCCATAAGCAGGCCAATGATTTGTTGTATTGTAATTATTTAAGTTTAAATTTGAAAAAATCAAAGTTGACATCCTTAGCTGCAAAATTAGAAGGAAAACTAAGACAAGAAAAAGAAGCCAACAAAGCTTGGCAGACTCAAATTAAAAGGCTTGAGTCTGAAGGATCTCAAGATGTGAAGTCTTTATTGGATGAAAAAGATAAAATAATTTAGAGTTTGAAGAAAAAGTTGAAGATGCCTGCTACAGAACACCAACAGACAACAGAATTTGTAGCTTTAGAGAAGGCCAAAGAAACATTTCGGAAAGAAGCACTGGATTATAAGGCTAATATTTCTAGCTGGAAAAGGAAAATATGGAATGGTCTCAAGAAAAAGTAGAATTGGTGACTAGATCCAAGGTTTCATCCCCTCTTTTAGGCACTGGATCAACCACTGAAGACATTGTTCATGCTATGTCACAAGTCATTCTGAAATAAGGAGAGATCAAAGTATTAAAGGAAAAGATGGAGAAATTAGAGCAGGAAGTGTGCACAAAGGATGAAAAGATATCCCAAGTTCAAAAGGAAAATGTAGCTTTGCAGGAGAGGATTAATAAATTGAATTCAAGATTAAGAGGTAAAATTCTGTTGCAAGGGGCTAAACATATAATATGGGATTTCATGGCTTCTGAGGTTGCTAAATTTATATCATATTTTAATTTTGTAAATGATAAGGATAATATAGCAATCACATCTAGGAATAGATGCATTGTTGTTAATGAGACTTTACCCAAAAATCCATCTGAATGGGCACAAAATGCCATTAATCTTCTCAACTCAGTTCCTCCTGCAGATCTTAAGACCATTGGGGTAAAAGACAGGAATGCATTGATCATCTGGGCCAAAAGGATTATTGCAAAACATAATCTTTTGAAATCAGTCATGAATAAAGCAACACAGATGGAACAAAGTGTGCAATATTTTAAGAATTTATTTGAAGAATTGTTTATAAAGGGCCTTCCATCATTCTGTGATGGTAAAGGTAAGTTGCATGATCAAGAAGAATACAATGCACTCTTGACTCAGTCAATAATGGACCACTCCAAATTTGAAACCATGGAGGAGGGTTTGAAAGGGGCTACCTTAGTTGATAAATTGAGTAGATATTTTGAAATTTTAAATCAGTTTAAGACAATCAAAATTGGTCTACCTGTCATGTCTTATGCCACTTGTATTGACTTGGAAATTTTAATGAAATAAATGTCATATTATGAGATTCCTTCCGAATTTCAATGGAAGGAAATAGTAATATTGGAAAAGACCAAATATAATTTCCTAGGACCAAGTAAATGATTTCTAGCTGTTGACAAAAAGGAAAAAAATCAAATGAAGACACAATCAAAGTCAAAGGACGAAGATAAAGGACCAAAATGCATGAATATTCACAAATCCCAGATTTTGTGAACTGAAATTTTCTATTCTATTGTAATCGGTTCAAACTGAATGAAATCAATTGTTGTATAAATATTGTAACTTCTGATCTATTCGGGGTTGGCAGAAGCACAAAGGACAAATTGTATTGATCATTGTAGCAATTTTTGAATTTGAAAGAATACAAGTGGAGATGTCCAAAGTTTTTTCATACCAAAGATTCATGTGTGATGACCTGAAGTATGTGTTTCCTTTCATGTATTTTTTTCTAGTTTTCTTTACCTTCATCTACAACCTTTCATATGTCTAAAATTGGATGTTAAAGGGTATGAAATTCATCTAAATGGTGTTTTAGATTCAAGTAATTTTGAATTATGTTTTTCTTTCTTAACTCATTAGAATTCATCTCTTATAGTGCTCTGATTGATGATATGTGTTTCTTCTTTCTTCCATCTTATCACAACAAATTAAAAGACTGAAAGTTCATCACCTACCTTGCCTTTGATTCCTTGAGAGCTCAACCTACCAGACATCCTTTCTATTGTTTTCAGAGTTGTCTCCATTTCCAAATAGGTTCATTTTATTCTTGCTAGCAAACCCCATAAATATTTTCAGAAAATCAAAACCTATACATTAAACCTTTAGAGAAGATCCATCTTCCAAGAGACCAAGTGACAAGAGAGATCCTTCTTTGAACTGAAAAAGGCTAGTTTTAGTTCTGAAGCGGTTTTGTGGTTACCTTTGTAAGTTGTCCCCTTAGCCTAAGAAATTTACTTAGTGCTAACACATACCAACCAGTGAATACCAATTACATGTATATACAACATTTTGTCTAAATGTCCTTATGCCTTAAACTTCTTCATTGATCCTAATTGACCCCCAACCTCAACCAACCTATAAAATATCTTACTCTACTTGGATTCACACTCAAATCCCTATACAAGTTATTTCCACTTCCCACAACCACATATTTGATTTTTCTATTAAATCAACCTCACAACATCTAATATTATAGAATTATTTGCACACTTCTAAAAAACATTCAAGGTTTTAGGATTCATGAAAACAACATGAATGTAAAATCATTTCATCTTCCAAACCAAAAGTAAAAGGGAATGTGTGATTAAACTTTATAAGGAAGAGAGGACCTATGCAAGGTGAGATGGAGGAGGTTTCAAAATGAAAGAAAGAGAAAATATCACACTAATGTAGATCCAAAGGGAGGAAGGGAATCAAGGCTGAGTATTGGCTTCATAATGAAAGAAGGTTTCCATTTTCTTTATAGATGACATGGTTCAAGTTGAAACATTGATAAATTGAACCATGAACATATTATAAATAATATCTAAGTTGTTCTTAGTCATATACATATACTTCATGGGATATGTCATGTTTTAATGTTTTAGCATTGACAAAACCAAACTATGAGAAAAGTGATTTCAAAATTAATTCAATGAAAAGGATACCAAATTAAAACCTCATGAAGGTATTTAATTATGAACCTGGCATGGGGAGACAATGTAGGAAGAAGAGTGCACCAAAATAGTAATTTTCGAAGAAATAATATTGATTAGAATATTATCTAAGCAAACAAGAGGCTAAGTGGTTTGATAATTGATCTTGGAGACATGGAGAAAGGATAGGGACCACACTTGAAATAGAGAACCTTCTCTTCATCAAGAAAGAGGAGTTGTCTCATGATGGTGCAAGGTATATACATTATCTCATTGATCCTATACAATGAGGAAGAATGTTATACTCAAGATATTGGTTAAGGATATGGAAATAAATCTTACCTAGCTTAGGTCATAGGGTTATGTCAAAAGGGGTGAAACCAATTGGATTGACCATTGTTTTATTAAATCCTTTGTAAATTCTCCTAGTGAGGGATGAGTTTGCCAAAGGAAAAGTGTGGAAGAAAAAGAGACTCATATATTTTTACAAAGGTGTCTACATCAGTCATAGGTTATTCACTAAGGGCTCAACTAAAATTAATAATTTGAGGAGATTAAGTGGAATCCAAGTAGTTACAATTTCTGGAGTTAAGGGGTTGTGAAAATAGTTTTTATATAAAGGGTGAGGGATCAAAGGAAAAACTTGAGGCAAAGGAGGAAGAGTAGAAGCTGGAGTATAGCTTGATAAGTTGTGCTATCGAGAGGTGGTTTGTAGGATTGGCCTTGAGGTTGAGGAGGGTTTTGAGGGTGTGTGTGTATTACCCCTAGTTTGTCCCCTAGGTTGTAAATATATATGTACAGGTTATGTATGGGATAGTGAACCAGCATGGTTTTTGGGCCGAAGTGACTGCAATATTTTGGGTTGGAGAGCCTATGATTATCAAAGGCCAGAGATGTTGAATTGTAATATGTACATATGAATTATTAATAAAATACATCATGAGTATAGACCAAGTCAAACGAAAGAATATGGTGGATAGGACTCCACGAGAGGGAAAGGGGGATAAGGGATTAAGGAAAGAGGCTAAGCAAAGGGGGATAAGGGATTAATGAAAGAGGCTAAGAAAAGGGGGATAATCTAAATATATTAAATTAATCCTAATTCATAAGCCTAAGTCTTATTTCATGATTCTATCCTAAAGTTCCTAAGGAGTGGGGTGAGTTTCCAAGTGGTGGGAAGGTGGATGCATGAGTTCCACTTGTCAAAAAGGAGCCATGCATATATAAGCTTTGTTTTCCAATGGAAAAGGGGGGAT
Organism: Picea mariana; assembly: GCA_032191745.1. Taxonomy (NCBI): domain Eukaryota; kingdom Viridiplantae; phylum Streptophyta; class Pinopsida; order Pinales; family Pinaceae; genus Picea; species Picea mariana. Next base: position 198,283 of record JASDQU010102195.1, on the reverse strand, counting down.
TCTTACTTTTTTTTCCTTGGTATGTGAGTCTGTGAGCTAGGGAGAGCATTCAGACCCTATGACTTGAGTACGTTGAGGATTATAGGTGAATCTTGTGTGCTTACAGAGAATAATTGTCCTTGGGTTTCCTTGAGAAAGGATGGATCACTAGAGGGATAATTTTATGGCATAGGTTTCCCTTGGTGTGAGGCCTAGAGGGTACCTAAAGACTCCATGAGAGAAGCTAGATCTCCTAGAGCCACATCTTCAAGACTTCCTATTCATCATATGATGGAACTCTGGAAGTGAAGTGGGAGAACCTAAGGGACTACAATTCAAAGAAGCAGGTACACTTCCTTTTGTTTTGTAGGTTGAGGGGGATGAAAGTTTTTGGTTGGAATTTCTACTAGAGTTTGGTACCTTGGCCTATTTTAAACCAATATATTATCACGTCCATTCATAAAGGAGGTTTTAAAATTATTAGAAATTGATTCAATATATTATAGGTATTGGGGGGGAGAGTGTAGGGTATGGGAGGTTTATATCTATTGGGTATTATAAAAAGGGATATCTAGTAAAAATTAGGGATATACGTTAAAATAGGGAGTTTTTTTTATTGGAAATATGTATTGGGGGGGGGGGGGNTTGGGAGGTATTTATCAATATTTAATGAAATTAGGGGTATTCTTTAATATCCCATGAATGTACATGTTATGTCATAGGTTCACTAAGTGAATACCCCATGGCTTAAACCCGATATTGATTATGAGACCTTAGTTTTCCTAGAGAGTGTGCCTTTGCCTTGACAGAGTCATAGTCCTAGTTTTGGGATGAACTGCTATTAAGAGAGCTAGAACAATAGTGTCACTAGATGGGTGCAACGTCTGAGTTCTACAACTAGTTGGTAATTTTATAAAAGATAAGTGTTATGCTTATATGCACTTCATATTGTTTTTATAATGTGTGTCCATGTGTTTAATCGCTATTGTTATTTTAATGAATATGATACACATTATATTTCTAGATGTTTATATCATTATGCATGAGATTTCATGCTATTTGGAATGCATAATTATATCATATGTTGGGAATTTTTTTATTTTTATTTTTTGTAACTAGGGGAATCGGTAACAACGGCAGTATTGTACTCGCGTGACACGGGGATATGTTGGGAATATTATTATATGGTATCAAATCAGTTAAATTACAGAAACCATGAGCCATGCTGAAAAAAATTGTAAAGTACAATATGTGTAGAGAAAAAATTGGTAGTAATGTGACTCATCTTGTAGTTGGGTACACTAAAAAGTGGTATAAAAAAAAGGTTATATCACTTGGGATGTATGGGCCAAGAACCAAGCTGGACTTGAAGAAATTATAGGTTTCCTACTAATATTTTGACATAATTCTTCAAGGAGAGAAATTGGGGAAAACGTCTGAATTTTGAAAATGGGGAAAATGTGATGTGGCATCCACATGAGTGTCCACATTGGTAGGGGTATGTGAGTTGATAAATGGTGGGACAAGTGTCATCGCGAGGTTCATTTCAATATGAAAAGACCTTGTTAGTGGTCAATCTTTTCCCAACCCAATTCAATGTGGATAATTGATCACGGTCATCCTCCAACATTGAATATTTTGAAGGGAAGTTACTTTTTAAACCTCTGATTACTTTTCATATCAAAATCCATCTCCACTATCACATCAAATGAATATCCACTATTAGATATTTTAGGTGCAAGTGTCACTATAATCAAGTGAGAACCTTTAATCCTGAAATAGTTCTAGACCATTAGATCAAATGGATATCTTCCATTGTATATTTAGGATTCAAATTAATTTGTTAATATTATATCACTTCTCAGCCCAAAATAAATTTACACCATTAGATTGGGTCAATCTTATCCATAAGATATTTTGTAGTTAAATTGTCATGTCATTCATCGAGAACTTGTAGTTTTGAAATGATTATGGGCCATCAATCTCAATGAAGCTCAACCATTGGATATCAACCCACTAGACCAGCCAAGGATCATGTGTTATGTGGAAGAGGTAGGGATAAAGAGATACCCTCTCTCTCATCCACAACTAGGATGGTTCTAGGTGGTAGAAAAGACAAGAAGGTGCAGGTGGGCCATGGACTTTGATAAAGTAAAAGGAGAGAGAAAAAGGTAAAGTTAAGACACAAATTATAACATGGAAGGTCGAGGATGAAGAAGGATGACATGGTATATGTGGAAGAAGACACGTAGGACTTGAATACCACATCAATAGTCACATTTCATTCCACATCAACAAGATAAAGTCAACTTAAAAAAAAAGGTATTTTGGAGCCAAGTTTTGAGTTGGACATCATAGGAGTAGATTAACTCAGAATAAGATGAAATTTTATGCGTAATTCCATAGTGAGGAGTAATAAAAAGTGTTGGAGAGGGTCATTGGCCATTTCTTCTCCATTTTTCTAGAAAAGGAAAATTAGCTCTTTGTGAAGAACAATGTGGATCCAATAGAGTTGGTTGAAACTATGAATAGTTTGAAGATGGAAGTGTAGAGCCACAACGCTAATAATGAAAGTTTTTTCATATCCCAAGAAGATCACAATAAAATTCATAAACAAATTCTATAAAGTGATGAGCCAAATTGTTTCCTATCTCAAAGGATCATCATAGGAACATCTTTCCACCATGATATGACTAAGTATTTGATTTTTGACCATATTTAATAGCAGGTCATGATTATTTTTGCATGTTTCTTAGTGAATACGTTTTGAGGTGGAATTTTGTGTATATCACACCTTTTTAATCTAATTCCTATGAAAAAGAGTGTGTGTAGCATCAAACAAGTTGAACCCCTTAAGATAAGAATGATTCCTATAATCAAGGGATTTTTTCTCCCTAAGAGTGTTACCATCCAAGAATCAAGGGACCTTGTCCCCCATATACCTCTAGGGCGCTCTTAGTTCACTCATAACTACTCCTTTCAATCCCTAGTTAGAGAATGAGATGAGATTGGTAGAGATATCCTATTCCTCAATTTCCTCCCCAATTAAATTGAAGAGGTTGAAATTTCAAGGATATAAATAGGCCTCTAGCTTAGGGAAAAGGACATAGTTTTTATATTGTATTGAGATTTTTTTAAGAACACTTCTTGTTGGAGACTTGGAGATTTTCGTTGTGATGTATTTTTAATTTTGATGAAATAAAGATGGTCATGTTCACAACTTATTATATTTCTTCTAAGGTTCCTTGTGCTTCTTGGGTAAGGCTCACTCAAGAGGGCTCAAGGACCCTATTGCAATTTCCCTTTTTCTCTGCATGTTTAATAATTTATTAGTTATTGTTTCATTATCTATTGAAGATTAATATAGGACTAACTCTTATTTCTATCAATTTGTTATTAACTATTAGCTTCAACAAGTATCTTGTAGAAAGAGTCAACGATCTATTAGGATGTCCTTGGGTGTATTTTCAAGGATGATAACTTCATATTTGCCTCATTGTATTTTAGTCTAGCTTTGTCAATGATTTTGAAGACTCCTTCTAAGTTTTTAAGAATATTTTTGGATTCCTATAGGAGTTTCCTGTAGGACTATTACAATTCATGTAGAACTGCTACATTTCCCGTAGAAACTTCTTATAGGATTGTTTTGGCTCTAGATATAAATTTATCTTATTCTTATTTCCATGAAAGTAGCAATAAACAATAATAATAATACATATGGTTTGTTGTTGATTCAAGGGTTAGGAATAAATTAGCTCATTTGGTCTATACAATAGTTCATCTTCTTTAATTACATTTTTATGTCATACAATATAATTATTTAATGTTTTGCATTCATTTCACTCTTTTCTTGGTTCGATTACTATCTTTCATGTTAATAGATTAGATTTCCTTCACTGTAACTAGATTAGATTTTCTTTCAAGTTGGTCTGCTCTCATTCAAGCAATAGTTCAAAGTTTCTTTCTTCCATTTCAATTCCCTACATATTTTCATGCATTTATACCCTTGATCAATCTCACAACTATAATACTATTAGTGCATTATTCATACACATTTCCCAACACCTATTAAGTTTATACTAACCCTAGGTTGACAAGTAACATAACAAGCCAAGGAGGCAGTAGCATTATTGCTACTATTCTTGGGCCCACCATGTTTTGGTGTTGTTACACATCATTTGCATTTTTTTTTATTTGAGTGACTTGTAGAAGTAGAAAAGATACCTCAGTCACAAGGCCAACCTCACTATATAATTTATGTAGTGTAAAATCCCAAGTGATTTCACTTTGAGTGAGTATTGATAACTCCTTGTCACATTATTTTCATTTTAGGATGCTAAAAGAAAAAAAAAGAGAGAGAAAAAAATTCATTTCCTTTACTGTTATGATTGAATCGACCTAGATATAGGAAAGGAAATGTTTTTCCAAAAACCTCCACCAAAAAAATAGGTCCAAGCAATCCAAAGATTGGTCTTGAAACACTTGAAATTTTATTGGAAAGGGAAGGTAAAGAATTTGAAAATATTTTAGACAAAGTTCAATATCCATCACCTCATGCCATGGCTAGTGAAGAAGATATGGTAGAAGTATTTGATTTTCCCATACGAGAATCTAATGGAGAAACTAAGATGAAAAATATTAATCCTTTTGCCTTGCCTCATTTTCATGGCCTTGTTTCTAAATATCCTGATACTTTATTGTTTGAGTTTGTAGTTATATGGAAGACATATGATTATACTATTGATGAACAAAAGCTCAATTTTTTTCCTTCTACTTTGAAGGGTTCAACTCTATGATGGTTCATGAATCTTGATGGAAACAACATCACAAATTGGGATCAGATAAAGAGTACAATAAGTGAAAAATATAGAGACTATTGTAGAGAAGGGGATGCAAGGGATGACATCTTTAGAATGAATCAATGACTTGATGAATATCTAGAAGACTTTGAAGAGATATTTCTACTGAGCTATAAAATATCTCACAACTGTACTCTGGATGAGAACTCACTCAAGCTTGTATTACTCAAAGGAGTAAGAGACGATCTCATGGAAACACTGAATCTCTTATCCAATGGAGATATCTATCAAATGGACCATGATGACATAAAACAAATCTTCAAAAATCATTCAAGATCCTCAAGGAAGAAATGTAGAAATACTAGAGGAATGACACCTCAATATTCTAACCCTACAACTCATATAAAAAATGAATTAGGAGGGTTAATAGAAGATATGAAAACTGATATCTTACATTCATATTCCATGGAGATGGATACTTTGTAGATCAATAAGAAACATGAGGAAGAAGAAAAGGCATTGGCCATCTATTTCCCTAAATGCAGTAAGAGGAATACTAGAAATGAGTGCCCTCTAGACCTTATAGATGTTTGTGTTATTTGTGAAGAAAATAATCCAACTAACAAATGTCCATATTTTACAGGATTGAAAGATACATTTCAAGGATAAAATGAGAAGGTGGAATCACTATACTTCATCAATCAAAGGAGGCCTAGATCACTAAGACCCTTCCAAACAGGTTTGAACTTCAATCCTACTCAAAATTTTGGTGCATAAAATACACAAATGTCTTCTCAACCATGGTATAATCCCAAATCATCTCCTTGGACACATCCAAATCATTAGAAATATCAAGTACCACCAATTCCTCCTCCATACCAGTCCTTCCCTAGCATGCCACAAAACCAAACCCCTCAATGGAGTCAACTTATACAAGGATGGAGGCCCCAACATTTTCAGCAACCAGCATTAACTCCTCATCCTCCTCCTCCTCAACCCAATAACACTATTAAAAATAGTGTTCGTCCTAAAAAAACTCAGTTACTTACTCAACTTGCCCCCAATTCGAATAATAAGTAGGTGCAACCTACATACAACAATGAAACAACCTATCATAATTACTCCTTGGAAGTACAAGAAATCAATCTTAGATCAGGAATAGTATTAAAACAACAACCAAATATCATAAAAGATGTATAATATGATAAATATGACATTACATTACCCCAACCATGAAATCCTCCTTATCCTAAAAGATTAAATTTAAAGAACACCTATACATCTGAAGAAAAAGAACTTTTAGGAGAACTCAAGAGTTTGTGTGTAAAGATACCTCTCCTGAAAGCCATCAAGGATGCTCCCATTTTCGATAGATTTATCAAAGAAGAGTTCATCAAAATCCCAAGGAGAAAAAGGAAAGACACCCCTACAGTAAATGTTATAGGATAACTAGTTGAGCTTATGCTTGGGAAGTTAATTGTACCTAAGTACTTGGATCCAGGAATCCATTTAGTAAGTGTTCACATCAACAAAACCTTGATCCAAAACACTGTCATAGATTTAGGGGTTGTCATCAATGTTATGACCAAAGATACCATGTTAAAACTCAACCTTTAGGTATTTTTGAGAGATACCCTCACTTTCCTCCAACTGGCAAACAGATCCAAAGTCAAACCTAAAGGGATGTTGGAAGATATAATAATATATATTAATTCTTGGGAGTATCCTACTAATTTTTTTAGTTTCTCAAACCAAGTATCAATTCAATGGGTAGCCTCTTATTTTGGGGAGGCCTTGGTTGGCCACAACAGATGCATACATTGACTGCAGGGAAAGAAACATGACTATAAGTGATGGCCTATCCAAACAAATATTGTTCTTATCCTCATTCCCAACCTTTGATAACATAAAAACTTCCAATGTGGGTATAATAAGGAGATGATATGGTCCAAACAACTATCTATTCTATCTATACAATCAACACAACCTTGGATAGTAGTAAAATTTATGAAGACATTTTTCTTGTGAATTTTCTGCAAAACCATTATCCAACTGATGTTAAAATAGAAGGGATAAATGATGAGACCATATCTGAAATTTATGTTGAAAATAAAATAGAATTATAGGCATACTTATTCATTGCTAAAATAGAATGCCCCTCTATCAAAACCATACAGATGAGTCCTGTAAAAAAACTCAAAATTAGCACTAAACTTACCAATCAACAAGAACAAAAATTATTAGATGTGGTGAAAAGAAACATTGAATCCTTTACATGGGATTATAAGGATATGAAAGGAATCCATCCTTTCATTTTTACTCACCATATTTACATAAAATAGGACTAGAAACTTTTTAGGAAGCCCCAAAGAAGGATGAACCCTACATTGAAAGACATAGTTAAACAAGAACTGCAAAAGTTGTTAGATGCTAGATTCATATATCCAATTTTAGATAGTGAGTGGGTCTTTCCCCTAGTTATTGTGTTAAAAAATAATGGGAAATGGATGGTATTTGTGGAATAATGAGAGCTAAACAAGGCTACAAGAAAAGAACATTTTCCCCTACCCTCCATTGACCAAGTCTTGGATGTGTTAGTCGGGAAAGAATACTTTTCATTCCTAGATGGCTTTAGTGGATACAACCCAAATTCAAATCAGTCCTAAAGACTAGGACAAAACAACCTGTACCTATCCCTAGCGAACATTTTCTTACAAAGTATTACCATTTGTCTTATGTAATATTCCAGTCACTTTCCAAAAATAAATAATTAACATCTTTTCAGAAATCATTCATGATAAATTAGAGATATATAAGGATGAATTTACCCCTTATGGAAACTCATTTGATAGAGCCTTAGACTATCTGGATACATTTCTCCAAAGATGTAGAGAAATGAACCTATCCCTTAGTAATGAAAAATGAAATATGATGATGAATGAAGGGATTGTGTTAGGACACCATCTGCTCTCCAGAGGGATTGAAGTAGACAAAAATAAAATCAAAATAATCACATTACTTCCTACCCCTATGAAACCAAAAGATATTAGAATTTATCTTGGACATGCAAGATACTACATGAGATTCATCAAATACTTTAGTAAGATAGCTTCCCCCCTATTTACCCTGCTATCCAAAGATGTATATTATTGTTGGACTCTAAACTATCAACAAACATTTGAAACAATAAAAAAAAGACTATCAATTTCTCTTGTGCTATAGGGTCCAATTGGGATATTTGTTGGAATACTGAGAGGCGCGGTGAATTAGTATGATCACTTTTATCACTTTTAACCACACTATAAAATCTTCAATATTTAGAGCATATAAACATTAACTTGATCAGTTACCATTCAACAATTTATCATATATGTTTAGTATATCAACAATGCATAATAAAAAAATCACAAATACATAGTACACCAAGATTTATGTGGAAACCCAATGCTAGAGAAAACCATAGAATGATTTTCTTATATGTCATAAGAAATAAATTCATAGGAAGCATCAACTTCCCAATTTTCTAGCTCCAACCCCCTATTTACAGGCTACAACTTGAAGGAAGCTCCAACTCCCTAATTTTCTGTCTCCAACCGAAAGGAGGATACAACCCCCTTTCCTTTCCCAATTCAACCACCCTGAAATATAAATGTATACCAATATGTCACTACCACATCAACCTGTGATTGTTCTTGTCACTAGATCGATATACCATCACTATCACTGTCGAACTGTCACCACAACCTGTCATTGTCAACCTGTCACAAAAACCTATGATCCTTTAGCTGACCTAGTGTATGTGATCACATACACTAGGTCAGCTAAAGGATCATAGGTTTACTTGGATACCTTCCTCAACTTTAGCAACAAGAGAATAACATCTTCATCAACCTTTTCCTCAGTCTCACGGGACTAGTTTTAAATTAGTCACAAACCCTAACTTTCAACAAGAATTAATCTATACCTGTAATTAATGAAGGTATAAAAATTGTACCCAACTGTCTTCAGTATATCTTTTTAAATTCCTCCAATTTTCACTCCTTGAATCATTCGTGAAAAGGAGTTATAGAGAAAATGGCACACCTTGTTGAATTATGGCCTATTCTAGAGAGAGAACTTGTACATCATGCCACGTGCTCAATATTTGATATCTTATTTTGAAAATATCTAAAAAAAAATCAATTCATGTAATATTTTCATTGCAATTTGTCTCACATCAGTTTGATTCTCTATGAAGAAGTTATGGTTTTTTTACCCGRAACACTTGTTTAAAACTAGTTTATGGACTAGTCAAAATGCCTATCTTCCACAAAGTGTATCTCCAAATCACAATGAACCAGAATCTAGAATTTCTACCACAAGTACCCTTATATGTCTTCTCAAGATTCTCCAATTTTCACTATCGRAATCATTCTAAATAAACTTTTATAGCAACAATGGTAAGATGACCTATAAATAACATACCTTCGAACAAATCATCAAAAACTTCATCCTCCCTTGGATTTTCGGCCTTCTTTACTTCACCTGAACTTCTCTACCTCCAACCTGTATTCTAAGAAGTTATTTGCAATGGAATATTCTCTATGTTATAAAGAGAAATTTCTTAATGACATGCAACTTCCATGCAACTCATGATGGCATGCAACTCACATGCAACATATTATCTTATGCTTATTACACTTTACTTTGACATGAAACTTTGTTTAAGAGTTGATATAAATGACAACCAATCTTCCAACATCTAAACTCGAACTCTTATTTTTCTATAATGGCATGCAATAATTAATTATCACTGCAATAATTAATTATCCTTGTAACAATTAATTTTTTTTTCGATAATTAATTAATCCTTGCAATAATTAATCTTTCAACAATTAATTAATATTTTTGCAACCACTTTGACTGTTCAAGCTTCTTGATGACCTTCTAGAGACTTCCAGAATATTCTTGAGGTTCCTCCAACTTCACAGAGCCATATCTCCTCAACCATGAGGAACTACGTGTTGTACCATATATCACCAGAAATGGAATGATGCCTATTATCCATCTATGACAGTCTTACTTGAAAGTATACTGACCTTCATGTATTTATTCCTCGATCAACTGTGGGTTACATGACCATGACCAACATGTCACCGGATCCTCTCACATGGATCATATAACAAAGGAACCTCTCAACTAGATGCCCACCATCACCAACACATGCCTCTACCAAGCATGTACCGAAGTCACCAACATACCATCACAATATATGTTCTTGTACCATACCATGTACCAACATGTACCATACCATGTTCCAACCATGCATATCAACAACACATGTACCATACCATGTTCCAACCATACACATCAACATGTACCACGATATGTACCATAACAAGTGTATACCTTAAAAATATGTCAATATCAATGGTATTCCTCTAACAAAACAACCAACTATCCAACAATCATGTCCACATCTATAGGGATTCAGGAATTCTCCAAGGGTTAACATCAATGAAAACCAATTGTCCAACAATATCCCCCTTTGGCATTGATGGAAACACCAACATCGATGGAAATATCATGCTCATGATCCCCTTGTGACCATCACTCCTCATAAATGTTTCTATCTCTCCCCCTTTGACATCAATGGAAAAGGGTATCTTCCTTGGGGCTGCTCTCCTTGTCTTCATGCATTTGTTCTTCTCTCCCCCTTTGACATCCTGGGAAAAAGGGTAACTCTCTCTCTAGGGTTTCTCCCCATGTCTTCACTCTTATGATCTCTTCTTTGACTATTTCTCTCTCCTTGACTTCTTTGTAAGATGTCGTGTAGATAAAATGTAGGTATTCCTATACCTGCTTCCTTTTGGAAGTTTTTATCCATTGGTACTTCCTATTGTAAATAAGTGACATGTATAAAAGAATTCAAAGTTTGAGCATTCAAATATTTCATTATCAAAAACATCCTATACCTATATCATCAAACCACTTTGAATCAAAAATTTGTAACACCACTCTAAAAATCTTCATGTTGTCTAATGGATAGACCTATGAACTGTAATAGTTGTTGCACAGACTCCCCATGTTGAATATTCATATTACCTGGGAGTCTGCAAGTCGGATGGCTCAGAACAATGGAGAAATCCACCCTAATGTGAAGTAGTCTTCTTCTTTGTTTGTGGATCCATCATCTTCCTGAATTCCGACACTTTCTTCCTGGATTCTAACATATTCCCTTCTGCATGTGGATTCATCATGATCTCGTACTACTATGTATCTTGAGAGTGTGATTTTTAGGACATGTTCTTCCTTTACCTACTTTGCATTATGATATTTCATTGCTATGGATTCTATCAATATGATCCTTGAGACTTGTTCTTCTTTCACTTTCTTTTCTAGTCTTTCTTGTACTATTGCAAATATTTTGATCTCTGGGACATTTTCTTCATTCATCTGCTCTTCTTGTCTTTCTTTTATTTTCCAAACCATCTTATTCCTATTATCAATGTTTTTGTTCATGGATGGCTCTATCACACTTTTGCAATTTCGAGATATGTGACCATAATTGTGGCATTTGTAACATTCAATATTGCGAGGAGCCACATAAGCACTACTTTCTTGAAAATTTATTTCATATGCTCTGCAGTCTACAACTTTATGTCCAAAGTTATAACAATAAAAAAAATAACCATAAAAGTAACTTTGATACCTAGGAGTAGATGATCCTCTCTATGATGTAGTCCTTCTGAATTCATGCATTGGCTGGTCATGATCATAGTTGAATCTTCTTTGTTGTCTAAAAGTATATGGTTTTCTTGAAAATGTATCTTTCCTCATGGATTCTTGCTAACCATGATTACTTCCTTTAAGTACTTCTGCGTAACTCTTAATATTTTCTTCATTCTTCCTTTCCGATAACCCATGACATTTCTCTTCAACTTTCTATGTTGATGATGTGGATGCTTCTTCAACGTTTTTACTAATATTGATAACTTTTACTCTCAATATGACAACTTCTTCTTCAAGATTCTCAACCTCTTATTCTTTCTTCATCATCCGACTCTTCATGACTTCTTTCATTCTCTTTTCCTCTTCAAGTTGTATCTTCAAGGATATGATTTATTCTTCAAGATTTCTTTCTTGTCGATTGAATTTTGCTTCATGATTCTTTTCCTTTTCAATCTCAGGATTGTCTTCTATTTCATTGGGATTTTCTATATCATCACTTCCAATATTCAAATAAGGGCATTCAATTTCAAGATATCCCACTTGTTCACAATTAAATAAAAAATACTCACCTATGTTGACTTATTTATCATCTGAGTTGTCACCTGCTTCATTTTATTTTGTTCCTTTCCTTACGTAAAAATATTGTAGGTTGTCCCAAAGCTCTTTGGATGATGCACACTATCCCACTTTGATTTTTACCGAATCAGGTAATCCTTTCATGATAAAATCCATTGATATCTTTTTGCTACTTTTCAATTCCTTCTTGGCTACAATCTTTAGAGGCTTCTTTGTAGTTGTGTACCCTTCTCAATTGATCACCAAATATCACATCCATGTGCCTATAGAAATTATTTCATTTTGTTGCTCCATATTTCATATTTCAGACCATTTTGACCATTAAACTGTGGTACTTCCATCTTATACATATCAATGCTTTCCATGATCTACCTTCCAGTGGTTAAACTGCTTCTTGAAGGACCTTCTCTAATACCAATTGTTGGAATACTAAGAGCAGGGGTGAATCAGTATTAGAACTTTTATAACTTTTAACTACACTATAAAATATTCAATAATCAGAGCATATAAACATTAACTTGATCAACTACCATTGGATAATTTATCATCTATGTTTATTATATCATCATTGCATAGTAAAAAAAATCAAAGATACATAGTACACCAAGATTTACATGGAAACCAAAGGTGGGACAAAACCACGGAATGATTTTTTTATATGTCAGAATAAATACATTAATAGGAATCACCAACTTCCCAATTTTCCAACTCCAAGTGGAAGGAGGCTCCAACCCCCTATTTACAGGTTGCAACCTGAAGGAAGCTCCAAATCCATAATTTTCCGGCTCCAACCAGAAGGAGGAAACAAACTCATTTCCTTTCCCCATCCAACCTCCCTGAAATATAAATGTACACCAATTTGTCAATACCATGTCAACCTGTCACTATCCATGTCACTGGACTAATATACCATCACTGTCACTATTAACCGATCACCACAATCTATCATTATCAACCTGTCACAAAAAACTATGATCCTGTAGTTGACCTGGTGTATGTGATCCCATACCTGAATACCTTCCTCAACTTCAACAACAAGAGAATAACATCTTCATCAACCTTTACCTCAGTCTCACGGGACTAGTTTTGGATTAGTCACAAACCCTAACTTTCAACAAGAATAATTTTGTACCTGTAATGAATAAAGGTCTAAAACTTGTACCCATCCTTCTTCAGTATGGCTTCTGAAATTACTCCAATTTTCACTTCTTGAATCATTCGTGAAAAGGATTTCTAAAGAAAATGGAATACCTTGTTGAATTTTGGCCTATTCTAGAGAGTGAACTTGTACAACAAGCCACATGCTCAATATTTGATATATTATTTTGAAAATATCACACAAAAACTAATTCCTGTAATATTTTCATTTCAATTTGTATCACAACATTTTGATTCTCTATGAAGAATTTATGACTATTTTACCCGAAACACATATTTAAAATTAGTTTCATGACTAGTCAAAATCCATATTTTTCACCGAGTGTATCGCGAAAAATAAAAAGACCCAGAAGTTGAAATTTCTACCATGGGTACCTTGATATGTCTTCTCAACAACCTCTAATTTAATCTATCTAAATTATTCTATAAACAAGGTTATAGCAAAAATGGTAAGATGACCTATAAATAACATACCTTAGAACACATCATCAAAACCTTCATCCTCCCTTGGATTTTCGACCTTCTTTACTTCACCTGGACTTCTCTTCCTTCAACCTGTATTCTCATAAGTGAATACACATAAGTGATTTGCAATGGACTCTTCTCTATGTTATAAACAAAAATTTCTTAATGACATTCAACTTCCATGCAACTCATGATGGCATGTAACTCACATGCAACCTATTATCTTCCATTTACTGCCACTTTACTTTGACATGCAACTTTGTTTAAGAGTTGATATCAATGACAAACAATTTTCCAACATCTAAACTTGGACTCTTATTTTTCGATAATGGCATGCAGTAATTAATTATCCCTGCCATAATTAATTATCCCTGTAATAATTAATTATCCTTGCAATAACTAATTGATATTTTTCGATAATTAATTAATCCTTGCAATAATTAATATTTCAACAATTAATTCATATTTTTGCAACCACTTTGACTGGTCAATATTCTTGATGACCTTCTAGAGGCTTCTAGAATATTCTCGAGGGTCCTCCAACTTCACAGAGCCATATCTCTTCAACTGTTAGGAATTACGTGTCGTACCAAATATCATCGGAAATGGCATGATGTGTACTGCCCATCTATGATAGTATTACCTTCATGTATTTATTCCATGATCAACTGTGGGTTTCATTACCATGACCAACCTGTCACTGGATCCTCTCACATGGATCATATACCAAAGGCACCTCTCAACCAAATGTCCACCATCACCAACACATGCCTCTACCAAGCATGTATTGAAGTCACCAACATACCATCACAATATATGTGCATGTACCATACCAAGTACCAACCTGTACCATGCATCAACCATGCACATCAAAACCTGTACCATACCATGTGCCAACCATGCACATCAACAACACCTATACCATACCATGTTACAACCATGCACATCAACCATGTACATCAACTTGTACCATGATCTGTACCATAACAAGTGTATACCTTAAAAATGTGTCAATATCAATGGTATACCTCTAACACAAAAAACAACTTTCCAATAATCGCGTCCACATCTCTAGGGATTGTAGACTTCTCCAAGGGTTGACATCAATCTCTAATATCACTCTCCAAGGGTTGAAATCAATATCTAATATCACTCTCAAAGGGTTGACATCAATGACAACCAACTTTCCAAACCAATTATCCAATAATATTCCCTTTCATATTGATACTGATGCATCAGATAAATATGTTGGATAGTCTTGGGACAAAATGAAGACAACATTCCCTATGAAATTTATTTCATAAGTAAAAACTTGGTTGGTGCAAAGCTAAACTACACTAGTACAGAAAATGAATTTTTAGCAATAGTTCATGCTCTCAATAAATTTAGACATTATGTTAAAGGGTATTAAATTTTTGTACATACTAATCATGCTTCCATTATATATTTGATGAATAAAACTGACATGAATGGTAGAATGATTAGATGGATTTTGTTATTACAACAATTTGATCTAACTATTCTTGATAATTTTGGGAAGTAGAATGTTGTATAGTTTTTTTATAGGTGGACCATTCCTACTGAAGAAGGCATGATTGATGATCATTTCTCGGATGAATACCTCTTTTTCATATCAACACAAACCCCCTAGTTTGCTGACATAGCAAATTATCTAACAACATGGAGGTTTCCTCAACATTTCTCCTACCTAGAAAGATGCAAGATTGTCCGAAAAAGTATAGCCTATACATGGATAGCAGGGTATATGTTCAAACTTGTCCCAGCCAATTTTTTTAGGAGATGCATGAGAGAATATGAGGTGCATGATATCCTCCATGATTGTCATGATGAACCATGTGTAGGACACTATGTAGCAAAGAGAACAATCTACAAGATCTTTCAGACTAGATACTAATGGTCGACCCTACACAAAGATGCTCAACAATACACCCTACATTGTCATTAATGTCAAAGGATAGGGAAGCCTACAAAGAGGAATGAAATTCCCTTGCATCCCCTAGTATAATTGGAGCCATGTGAAAAGTGGGGCATGGAATTTATAGGCCCAATTGATCCACCTTTAGGGAAGAAGAAGCACATATTGGTATGCACTGACTATCTAACCAAATGGGTTGAAGTAAAGTCTATGAAGTATTCCAAATAAAAAAATGTAGTTTCATTCCTCCAAGAATGTGTATTCTCAAGATTTGGGTATCTCGGAGAGATAGTCAAATCCCAAGGAGCTCAGTTCACATTCAAAATTATTGAGAAAATCATGAAGGAACACCACATATGTCATATAAATTCAACACCCTACCATATACAATAAAATGGACAGGTTGAACCACTAACTGAGAACTGGAAAATATCCTCACCAAAATAGCGAGCATGAACAAAAAGAACTAGTCAAAGAAACTCATAGAAGTGGTATAGGCATAAAACATCACATGGAATACTACCACGAGGCTCACACCTTTTGTGTTAGTCTATGGTAATAAATCCATGCTCCCTATTGATTTTGAATATCATACATTAATAACAACAACTGAATTGAATATGGATATACCATAAACACAGAAATAAATATTGAATCAACTAAATGCCTTAGATGAGTACAAAATGCAAGCACTTTGCAACACTGAAGTAGTGAAAAAACAAAGAAAATATTGGAATGAAAAGAAATCAAGCATGGAAAGATAAAATAAGGGTATCGGGCCCTCTTATATGATTCAATATTTGAGGAATTCAAGGGAAATCTGATGACTAGGTGGCTAGGTCCATACATTATTGAAAAATGTCATGATAATGGTTCAGTTCAAATTAGAACCTTTGATGAAGAAGGAATCCCCTTGCCAGTAAATGGATTCAGACTAAAATTTTACAATAATCCAATGACAAGGAAAGAGTTTACAACAATAGTGAAGAAACAAAATTTGGATGTGATTGATAGTAGAGATGCTCTCAATCCAGCCAAATAATGAGATGAAAAAAAAAAAAGAAAAAAAAAAAAAAGAATAAAATACCCGAATGAAAACCTCACTGAGGCATCTAGGACATGTCTGTGGTTGAAAACCTGGTGGTATTAGATATGATAAATAATAAATATCCTCATCAAGAAAAACTCCCAAAGGCTTGATGAGGTAGGGCATTGGTGAAAACCAACAATGGCGCCTCTGCCTTGAGAAAAAAAGAAAGAAGAAAAAAAAGAGAGGAAATGAATGGGAATAATAATGTTTTTGTTTTGTAGGTACCAAGGGACTCCATTTTAGTAATCATCTACACAAGAAGAAATAAATTAACAACTAGCAAGAACTTAGCAAAAAATAAATAAAAATGGTAGTAAGCATTTCTCAAAGTTTTCTGCACTTTTACTCACCATTTTACACACATCACACTTTCCATCTTATCACTCATAAATCCCTTTTACTTTCCATTTTTCATTCATTTATAACACTTTAAATTTTCCAAATTTTCATTTTTTAACCCTTTGTTTCAAGAAAAATGGCATGCATGATTACTCTATAGGTTCCTACAAGATCATTTTTCATAAATAAAAGATATATTTTCAATAAAAAAATTCATCAACAACATCAACAATAACATTTCTAGCATCTACAACATTGTTATCATCATTAGAAATATTGGCGTCAACAAATACAACCCCCTTGAGAAGACATAAAAATGGTTCTACAGGGTCCCCTGTATCCTATAGAAATCATTACAACAAGCATAAATACATCTCCAAAGGATCCCATGTATCTTGTGGAACCTATTATATCCACGATAAAAAACAATTTTCACTGAGAAGCTCCAGGAAATATAAAGAAACTCAAGTAATAAGGAAAATTCTTCCATGTGATCCTCAAGAAAGAGTCCAAGAGCAAAGAAACGAGCAATAATTCCACATCCAACACATAATAATTCTTCTCCTATCAGGCCACTCCAACGACTTGCATATACAAATAGATCAAACACATATAAATGTAAAGGTAACAAAATTATCACTTTGAATCTTCTTTCTTACACATTCATGTAGCTTCATAGAAAAATATATGAATGCATATTTAATAGGGTCAACATATTTAAAGTATATCATGGTGATGAGAACGAGGATGTTCTCAGCTATTGTGTCAAGGGGGGAAGCCATAATTTGTGGGAAAGTGTGATTAATGCATCAATTTAAGTGAGTTAAGTGGAGGGTTATTTCAAAAACACTTACACGAATTTATGAGTACCTCAACTATCATGTTGACAACTAGGACAAGATAACTGTTCAAATCTGAATTTCATGCATAAGTGAAAGTAAGTGGGTAATTTGAGTACGATTTTGAATTTTTGAGAGTAAGTGGGTGATTTCAAATTGTTTCCAAGTAGAAGAGACTCTCTAGTAGTGAAGATAGATCAGGAGATGAGTTAGTAGGTTTTATAGCAATATTTGCCTCACCCTATGCAATCTTACACAAAAGGCCTTTTTCCATTTCCCTATGTAGACTTATCATCCCTGTTTGTAAGATCTAGAGATAAAAATACATATTTTTCCACATGTACGCATCTTGCCTACTATACAACATGCATATATGTAGCCTGCTCCACTACAACCCGTGTACATCAGGATTTGTGCCAGAAAATAAAAATTAATGTCGAGTTTTCATGTCACGACAGGAGATCTATGATCCTTGGCCTTCCATATACTGGAAACGTTCCGACTCATCCCTCCAGTTCCATCCTAAAGGCTATAAATGGGACAGTTCCGAGCTATGGAAAAGAGGAGAAAGAATTCAACTTTGAGAGAAAAGTTACTCTGGAGAAATTATTTACTTCATATTGAGTTTGCATCCCCTTGTCCTTTAAGTCTAAACACAGTGTGCATCCCCCAAGATCTTCCCTTATTGATTGAAAACCTCATTGTTTCTCTTTTATGAGCTTGCGTTTGGTGGAGGATTGAAGTGTTGGAGTCCCAGCTGGAAGGAACTTAGTTTCTCGATTCCGAACCATGCCGACACAGAAGTCTGTAACATTTTCACTTCTGTTGATCATATATTAATATAAATACTCTTTTCCCATCCAATTGATATGTTGCAAATATTTGAATTATTATTCCATGGGTGTATTTTTCATGTTTATTAATGGATTATGCTATCGAATGTGCTGACATCATTTATTATCACCATATGCTTTCTTTGCTTGGTTGTTGAGGACTAGTTGCAAGTATATTTCTTTGGGTCAAGTGCTCAATGGTGGACTTCATCGAACGTTTGGACGAGGTAGGCCTTTTATCTTGTCTTGCTAGCATATTTGTTTATATAGCATCCTTGAGAAGAGAGTTTATTTCTGTAGTCATTTTCATATATTGTGGTTTACCCTAGCCATAGAGAGATTTTCCTCATAACAGAATTGGCGACCATACTAGGGATTGAATCTTTCGTCTTAGGGTTTGGAGTACTTTTCTCCTTAGATTTCTCTTATTCCTATTGCATTTATTGTCATATCATTGCTTGACAGCCTCTGTTCACTCTGGGTCTAAGTTTTCAGACTTCTCCCTTGCCTAGCCTTGTTTTTTGAAACATATACGTTCTTTTTGGCTTGACAGTTGCGTATATACACAGGTTGTCCCTCTACAAGATGCGTACATATGCTTTGTTTCCTGAAACAGTCGCATACATTAGCTTTCCTTGATTTTTTTCTTGGTCTGGTGGTTGTTGGGTGGGATTTGATGTTTGTTGAGTCTTCTTAGGTCTTTGTAGTGCCTGTTAAGTGCTTGTGGGATGACAAGAAACTTGTCTTTGGTTGAATGTTTGGGCGGAGTCTTTCTCATCACCCTTTCATTTTGGTTGTCCTTGCACATTGGGATGGGTGTTTTGATGCTTGGTATCCTGCTTGAGTTATCTCTTTCTATACAAAGTAGAGTTTATATATCAGGTTTCTTTTTAGTCCATGCATTTTCATTTTTATTATATTGAAAATCCAAAAATATTAGGCATTTTGCATTGCTTGGCATTTTGGTCTTTGGAGTCCTTGTCATTAGCTTAGTGCATGTAATGAAAGATTGCATTTTTACTTCAGAATTGTAGAGTTGAAATTGAAAATTTCATTTTTTATTAGAAGCATATCATTAATTGAAAATTGAAGTTAGGACTTTGCATTATATTCATATTTACTTTTCTTGCAGAGTCATAACATCATGAGTTTCACTACCATACCTTTTTGAGTAATCATGGCCACTAAAATTAACACTATTTTTAAAATTTATTAGTCACGATTTTTTATTTTCTAGGGTGCACAAACTAGCTTAGGATTTAGTGCCTTGGAATAGGATTTTGTCAGTAAACTTCTCCAAGGAAATTAAATCAACATATGTGTCTGAGAAAGGGAGTGGAGAAATCCATTGTATAATTGGTAATATCATGAGAATCAACTCACACTGGAGTTAATCACGAGGTTGTGCGAGGTTGGTTGAAGGGATATCCCCCCTATACCTTCTTAGCGTCAGAGATATTTATGGGGATCTATTCGTATATGGGAATTTTGCTAGTTCCTTTACCTCCGTGAGAGGCGGTACTTTCAAGGTTTCAGGCTTTGCTACCCTGCCCAAAACAGTGGACCTGACTTACGACTGCTCGCATGTGCATCAATTGTACATTGGTTTATTAGTTTCTTGACTTAGGTTCCACATAGGTTACTTGCAGGGGTTATTCTATAGGTACCCTAGGTCAAATAACGGTCAGACAACACATAGCCTTTATGGAGGATTACCTCTCCGGGGGGATCTGACCGACTGGTTGTTAAGCCCATGAGGGCCCTTATAACTGATTATGTTACATCTGATCCTTAACAGGGAGTCTCAGGACCCTCTTGGGTGAGACATACATTCTTTAGGGAGGGAGGACACTTTTAGCCACTTTACCCCGTTTGTGTGCACATTGGCCATTTGATTTTTGGTGTGCTCTTTGATTACTAGTCGACCTTAGGAGTTTATAATAAGTTTTTGTTATCATGGATAGTGGAGTTCCTTTGGATCCCTCATTTACTACT